>JAXQQM020082737.1:0-186874 GCA_034641835.2 Pinus albicaulis | reverse complement strand
TTTTTTTTTTGACAGTAACGGTTATTTTTGTTTATTAAGCGCGGCAAACTAGCTGCCGCATGCTCTTACAACACAGCATTGACAGTGATAGCTTCTTCTGGGAAGGAGTTCGGGTTTGCTGTCGAGGGAACCAAGAGACAGGTCACCGATAAAAAATTACCATGCAGACAGCTGATCAGATTCTTTGTGATGTTCGCTTCGCCTTCTTTGACAGGGATAAGACCCTCAGAACTAAGAGAGCAAGTGAAGAGCTGGGCTTTAAACGCAACAGCGCACAAGGGCCAGAAGACCACCCTTGGCATTTCCATGATAGTGGTCCCCCTTTCTCACGCAGACGACGGGGGGACCCACAGCGATGCAAAGAAAAAGTTGAAAACAATTCGATATCCGCATCTGAAAGGATTGGGGATCCGCATCTGTGATGAGGATGATCCAACGCAGGGCCCCAAATATGCATTACACAGGAAAACCATCGAATGTTGCAGCCTGTCGAAGCTTTGTGGACGCTTGAAGTTTGAACAAAGAAGATCTGGGAGCCAAAGACTTCAATTCGCGCCCGATTCGGGCCAGTCATATTGGAAAATGGAACAGCAGGGGGCACCGACAGGGAACAGAGGCCAGTGAGGGGAGACCTAACAGAAAAAGAGATCAGGCCAGCAATCACCAGTTTAAACAGATTGGAAATACCAAAGGAAGATATCGCGAAAAGCAGGGTACTGAGGAGAAGAGAGGTAGCCATAGGATCAAAAAGGAGGGTAATACCGAACAGCAGGATCATCAAGGGATGCAACAGAAGGTTTCAATCGAATTGACCACCAGAGATCTCCGAGTACGGAGGGAGCCCAGATTGGCCTCCTTATCAGCCTCTGAATTAAGATTCCTTAATATGTGGAAGAAGGAGATTTTACAGAACTTGGGTAATAAAAGACGGATTTTTTTGATAATAGAGGCTAAATGAACCTGGTGGGGGGTCTTATGAGAGTTCAACGCTTGGATAATGAGTTTAGAATCTCCAAAGACAGATAGAGAAAGAATATTTCTGTTGATTGCCAGATTCAGGCCCTGCCACAGTGCCAGAGCCTCCGCTCTGTTGTTGGATTCAATACGAAGACCCCAATGGAATCGTAATTTAGAATAACCTCCTGGTCGCAGAAGAACCCCACCTCCTCCAGCAACCCCAGGGTTGCCTTTAGAGGCCCCATCGAAGAGTAAGCAATGATCATCCAATGCCGACCTCCACTTGATAAACTCCTGTTCATCTAGCCTAATCTCCCAGTTGACATGTGCAGCTGCAGGGGGAGAGGACCTATCTTTCAGATTCGGAACAAATTCTTTAAGCCATTGCTCCTCCTTATTATCCAGACTCGATTTATTTCTTGAGGAAGTGTTGGCTGCCAAAGCCTCGCCCAGTAAAGCTTTGATTTTAGAAATAACTCTGATTGAAGTGCAGCTTTCTCCTCTGAAAATTCTATTATTCCTTTCCAACCACAGCTTCCAGCAGATGAACTTAGGGATCCACATCCAGCTTGTTTTGAGAAGACTTTTTTTTGTAAGGCAAAAGGGAGATAAACTGGCCCAAGTTCGGAGAAGGGAAGGGATGTTGCTTGGGAGGTCAAAAATAACTGGATCTAACATCAGAACCCCCCTCCAGACCACCTGTGCAAAGGGGCAAAGCAGCAGCAAGTGATTGGCAGATTCTTCATCAGCCAAGCAAAGAGGGCACCTGGAAGGCCCTTCCATCCCCCGTCTCCGCAAATTATCTCTGGTAAGAATGCTTTGCGCTACAGTCCAACAGAAAAAGTCAATTTTGGGGAGAGAGGGGAGATCCCAGATAAATTTCCATTGAGCTGGTTCAGGGGGAGCATAAGGAACATCTATCAGTCTTTTATAACCTTCGGAGGCAGTGTAGGAACCTGAAAGGAAGCCCCAGCCTCTTTTGTCCTTAGAGGTGGCCTTTGAGGGAGATTTCCCTTGAAGCAGATCTAACAGAAACGCAGCTTCCCCCTGCAACCTAAGGGGAACCTCCCCCAGATTCCAGCTATCCCAGAGTCTACCAGGTTCATCCTTCCAGTTAGAAATGTCCCACAGAGTGTTCAAATTGCAGGACTGAAGCCAAGCTTTGATATTGGCTAGACCTTCCACCTGAATCAATGGCTGATCTCCCAATATCGAATCCTCCCAAATTTTGATTTTTCTCCCATTTCCCGGGATCCAGTAGAGATTATGGTTGAATTGCTCCATTGCAGCACTGCACAGATTGAAGATCGGAGATCCTTTTAAAGTTCTGGGGGGTTGATCCAAGCATCTCAACCGCTGCCCATGGAAATATTTCTTCCAAAGTACTCTTTTACTCCAGCTAGAATTCCCAGAAACTAAATTCCACAGGATCTTGGCTCCCATTGCAAGATTTTGAGCAGCCAAGTCGCGCAAATGAAGACCTCCTTCCAGAAGAGGTCTCTTGAGAGTCTCCCAGTTCACTAAGTGGAGCCTTCTTTCGTTGTTATTTCCGCCTTCCCACAGAAATCTTCTCAACAGACTATCCAATTTGCTGAGAAAGGTTTTGGGGGCAAGGAGGATGGAGTGCTGAAAAAGAGGCATACTGATAAGGACCGATTTCATGAGGATGACCTTCCCAGCATTATTCAGCCAAGAGGCTCCCCAAGCCTGGATTCTGTTCTTTAGCTTGTCGAGCAGAGGCAGCCAATGAGCAACTTTAGGCTTGGATTTGAAAATTGGGATCCCGAGATATTTAAAAGACTCCCAGTTTCGAATTCCATCCATCTCTAAGAGCCTAGCAATATCAGATAGCTCCTTGATCGAGAAATTCCAGCCATAGATAGAGCATTTTCGATAGTTAATCTTGCTGCCTGAGATCTCCCTGTAAATGTCCAGCTCCTTCTTGAAGGATCTGGCAGAGTTTATGCTGGCTCCTCCAAGCAGCAAAGTATCATCAGCGAACTGGGCATGATTAATGTCTTTCACCTTGTTAGTCGTTCTGAGGCCAGGCAAAGTTTGGATCTGCTGGTTGTGATCTAGTTGGAAACTGAGCACTGAGGCCTGAATAGCATAGAGGAGCGGAGACAAGGGGCAGCCTTGTCTAAGGCCCCTAGAGGCTTGGAAGAAGTCAGTAGAGCGACCATTAACCAATGGCGCAATCCAGGGCGAGGCAATACAAGCGTTCACCCAGCTGATGAAGACTGTAGAGAAGCCTAGCTTCTTCATCACAATGTACAAAAATTCATGTCTCACTCTGTCAAAGGCGTTAGCCAGATCGAGCTTAATCACCATTCCTTTCTCATTTCTATCGCAGCTGGAGTGAACTGCTTCTTGCACCAGCACTATGTTGTCCAAAATCTTTCTACCTTTGATGAAGCCACCTTGATTTTCAGGGATGATGGCTGGCAGTATATTCTTAAGGCGATTGGCAATAATTTTGGAGACCAGCTTGTAACTGGAATTGCACAAGGAAATGGGCCTGAATCTGCTTAAGTCAGAAGCACCTTTCTCTTTCGGAATCAAGGCGAGAAAGGCCGAATTGATGCCACCACCCAGCTTTGCACAAGACTGAGACTTTCTGACCATTCTCAAAAGATCTTTTTTGATTGTAGACCAGCAAGTCAAGAAAAACTTAACAGAGAACCCATCGGGGCCTGGGGCTTTATCGGGCTCCATGCCATCCAGAACTTTCTTAAGTTCGTCCATACTGATTGGAGCAGTCAACATATCATTATCCGAATCCTGAACGCAATTGGGGATTAAGTCAAATGGGTAGGCATGAGGATCAATAGGTGGATCTTCAGATTTCTAATATAGAATTTCGCTAGATAAGTAAATTTTCAGATGCCATCCAAGTCTTTAACAACAGTTGTTTTGCAATGTATCTCAAACAAACATTTGAATTGTTTCAGTAGTCTTTGTCATAAAGGCTAGCGCTTCGGTGTTTTTATCTCCATCGAGGCCAGCAGTCTGACTTCGCTCCGTAATTCTTCCTCTCCCCGCTTAGATTGCTGAAATCTTTTTGAAGCTCTCACTTCCTTTTGAAGCAAAGACTTTGTGCACAGATCGTGCTCCATGTCTAGACTGATGAGAGAAGCGACTCATTAAGAGAGTCTATTCTTTTATGTGAGGGGGTTTTCACTTTTTGCCCACTCCTTAAGACTCCTTTTCAGGCCCCTGATTTTTTCTTCCCATACAAAGAATGGGGAGCCATTGACAGGCCTATTCCAGGCTTCAGAAACCACCTCTTGGAATCCTTCTAGCTGGATCCAGAGGGGACTAAAACGAAAAGGGATGGGGCCCAGATTACCATCCAGGGAAAGCTCAAGGAGGATGGGCTTATGATCAGAAGTGGAATTTGGCAGAATTTTAGAAGTGGCCATAAGACCGCAAGTCAGAAAAGAAGAGTGGACAAGGAATCTGTCCAAACGGGCAGCAATGTGATTGGGGGCTAATCTTTTGTTGGACCAGGTGTATTTCCCTGAAGAAGGTTTAATATCCTCCAGGTCCCAACCCAGCATAATATCTTCAACCCATTCTCTGGAAGGATCCCTGACAGTGGAGCCTCCCTTTTTCTCATGGACAGCAAGGGTGACATTCAGGTCACCAGCAATAATGATATTTCCTGGATTTTTCTCTAAAAGAAAGGATTGAATCGAGTTCCAACAGATTTTTTTCTCGTCTGGCAAAACAGGAGCATAAAGATTAAACATACTTACTTGTTGACCGGAGTCTTTGTGGAGAAGCTGAGTGAAGAGCCAATAGGGGCTACTTTTTTCTTGGATAAGATCATATATGGTGCTGTTCCAGAAGGTGGCTATTCCACCAGAAGCGCCTCGAGCACTAACCGCTCTTCCATTACCTTTTTGCCAAAAAACTTTACTAGCTTGGAGGAGAAGAAGATCCTCCATCTTTGTCTCCTGGATGAGGAGGATTTCAGGCGAATATATTCTCACTATGTCTTTCATGGCTTCCTCTTTCAACCTGCTGCCTAAACCTCTGCAATTCCAGGAGACGTATTTCATTATTTACTGCCTTGGGGGGTTGTGGCTCCTTTTGGAGCCCTAATATTCTTGCGCCCAGACCTAGTATTCATCATTCCTTTGAGGGTTTTTTGGGAACCTTGGAGGACATCTAGATAGGTTTTTTCCTCTCTTTGTTTTTTCTTGGATTTTCGACCCCTAGTCGTCTTGATAGGTGTTACTTGCGAGTTGTCTGATTCGGAGTCTCTCTCTTCTGTTTCTCCCTCAGAATCAGAAGCAAGGCTGATATGCTCTTCGTTGCCTTCGATTTCCCTCTGAATATCATCAACTGGTGGGACAATTGTTTCGACTTCAGTTTCTTTCGCTTCCTTCAGATTGTTTTCTGTATCCTCAAGGGGCTCCGTGACATCCACCATTTTCCCTGAGGAGGAGCCATCAATAGGATCAGCTGAGGACTTTGGATTTGTTTGTGGCTTACCCAAAGGCACGGATTTATTTTGCCCCGGAGGCTTTGGGACAGCCTAGCCCTTTTTAATTTCTTTCCATCCTTCTTCTTCAACCTTGTTTCCTGTTGGAGCTTTTGGGCAGTTTCGCTGGAAGTGACCGTGTTCATGACAGTTGCGGCATTTGAAAGGCAACTGCTCGTAATCCAGCTTTTGGAAATGTTGCCAATCTCCAACTGTTAGTTTGACCGCTTCTGGCAAACCCGCTTCCAAATCGACTTCCACGCAGATTCTAGCACAGGTATATTGTCCCTTGTGGTCAGCTTTGTCAATGAAACGACCCAACCCATTACCAATCTTCTGCAGGGCTTGATAGCTCCAGCAGTGAATAGGAAGGTTAGGGAGGCGAACCCAGACCGGCACCTCCTTAGGGACATCGACAGAGGGATCGAAATCAGGGCTCCATTTGTTAAGATACAGACCCTGATTTCCCATGAAATACGGCCCGTTTCTGAACACCAAATCTCGATCTTCTTTGGAGGTAAATTCAAAAATGAAATAGCCTCTTCCCACAGCATAACAAATCACATTGTTTTTCAACTGAGGTCTCCAGTTTCGCTGAATCCAATCGTCCGTGATTTTTGTGGAAGGCCAGCGGCCCATAAACTGCCCAACCAACCCTCTGTCAGACAGTGCAAGAGCTATTTTGATCGATTGTTCCTCTGGAAGTGCAATCTCTGGTATTTCTTCAAGCTTTTTTATGAATTTCGGCACTTCGATGTTCTTGGGTGGCTTCCCTTTCTGCGTTAGAAGCTTTCTGAATGCATCAACAGAAGAAGATGGTGGGGTGGGAGAGGACTCCCCACCCCCAGGGCCGCTCATGGCGACGGCAAGCACGGTGGCGGCAGCAAACCTAAACTCGACTCCGCAGAGCAAAGCAGAGGCAGCAAATCAACTCCAGAATTTGTATTTTTGAAGCTTTTCCTTTGCCACTTTGTTACAAGAGTTATATTTCATAATAATTTAGAAGCTGAAACTCAGGAAGTAATATCGGGCCACACATCCTGAGAGCACTAGAGAGATCAGCTCTAGATGGATCCAGAATAGAGCATGCTCTGCTCATCAGACTACCTCCCAGATCCAGAGGAGTAGCCAGAGATTCATTCAGAGTTTCCTTCTTCCAACCTTGGATGTTTAGAATCTAAGAGTATCCTTTGCTCATACATCCCCCCTCCGGTTTGTGCAGCCAGGCTTCTCATGGATCCAGAAGACTCCAAGAGCAAGCAAATGCCCAGTTCAGCCCCCTTGCCCTTGACCATCAGACTCAGGAGACCTTGACATCATTGGCACCATCGTCTGATCTCCTTTTCTCACTCTCTATCTTGACAGGGACGGTTTTATACATATGTTCTGATGGTATACTTATGTAGGTTTCTTTCTTTGTTATAGGAGTTGCGCTGGCACTCCCACATTCTATTCATACTGTTTGTACTCTTCGGTCCCATTGACCTACTTTTGTGGTCATTTGTTGGACATCGGTAAAATTATCTTATCTTAATGATTTTGTTGAGGCACAAGCTTTTTGCTCATCTATGCTAAAATAACTGCTGTGCTCTATGAGTATCCTGGAAACTGAAACCAATTGCAGAAGTATGTTGCAGGTGTGATTTTGAGTCACAGCTTTGTTCTATAATTAAGGATTACTCTATTTTATTTTGAAATGGATAGCGGCTAAAGTAGAGTAAGTGAGTATCATGTGAGTTTGGAATGGTATGATGGACCATCTTTTTGGATCACTTGCTCTGTGCCCCTACATTCAGGCAATGCTTAAATTCATTATAATACAGCAACTGAAACACCACAAGTATGGTGTGAGTATTACAACATAGTGGACTTGTGCAACTGTGTTAGAAATTCTACCTTTTTCTGTAATTGAGATAATGTGCGGGTTGAGACTTAGTATTACAACAAGGTGTCAGCATGCAATGTCAGAATGTCATGCTTGTTTGGCTGTTCCCTTTATTGCAACACATTTCTAAGCTACCCTTCTGTAAATGATGGTAGTTCTGAAAGAAAAGCAGAGATGGCGAATGAGATTTTGGTACTCAATTCCCCTGTGCTATGATCTCATAATTAGTTAGATCCTTGTGCTGCTATGTTAAATGATCTGCTTTGATCTATTTGAGAATATCCTATGAGCTGGATCTATGTATGCAACTAGTGTGAACTCTGATACATTATGTCCCAATCTTGGCAGGTTGCTGGGTTTGCGATGCTATATGGATTAGACCAATCTATTCTACATTTACTTTGAAATAGTAACATAAAAGCTGAAACTGGAAAGGTTATCACAGTAGTGATAATAACAGAAAGATAACTAGCCATTCTAAGACGAACAACAATAATTTCTATTCAGAATCCAGATGTAGAACATTTACTGGGGCTTGGAATTTCACAGTGTAATCACTATAGTATCAATTTCAATAGAGTTCAAATTTTGAAGATCATATGACACTAATGCACTAATTCTCAATCTAGATTATGGTCTAAGATAAGTCCATATGCACATTTGATAACAACAAGTTTGGGAAACAATTTTCCATAGCCTGAAAATGCAGGAAAAGTTGTAATGAAATTTGGCAAATCCACTTCTTTTGAACGACCCTTGCATGGTATCTTCTCAGAGTTCTGTGTGCTTTTCTCCAAAAGTTAGATGAATTACTTGAAGAAGTTGGAGCCTATTTATGAAATTTCTTGTTTGTAGGTGAAGAGTATGTTTAATGTGTGTGTGTGTGTGTGTTTTTCAGAGTTCTGTGTGCTTTTTTCCAAAAGTTAGATGAATTACTTGAAGAAGTTGGAGCCTATTTATGAAATTTCTTGTTTGTAGGTGAAGAGTATGTTTAATGTGTGTGTTTTTTTTTTGGTGGTGGTAAATGCATCTTATATTGCAATAATACACAAAAGAGTACACTAGAGTCTAGAGTATACATGTCATACAATGACACACATCAATATGCTAGGTTGTGATTATACAAACAATGCCTTCCTACATATGTGAGGGGTGATAGCATATCTGCCTTTGCTTCAACGTCCCCATCCTTTCTAAAAACTACAATTGTAGCTCTATTTTTCATGCTGCTACATACCACATGTGCAGCGGAGAGGAATCACCATTGAATGTGTCTACATACCACAAGTGCAGAGGAGAGGAATCATCATTGAATGTGTTTCAACTTTCCGCAACTCTTCCAAAAAATGGAAATTTCTGTCAATCAGATACTACTTCAATCTATGCGCCATGCTGCCTAATCATCCAGCTGTCTCCCAAGATGAGCCCTTCCTGTAAATAGGGATGAAAAAATAGATAGCTATTAAAATTGGCAACTAGGGCCAAATTCCACTATTGGACAGCTCATTTGGTGGAGATGATTATTGCATTGAATTCCTCTTTTCAAGAGGACCAAAATCGACCTAAAGATCATCAAATTTGGACAAGCAGAAATGTGTTTTTAAATTTATGCCCACACATGTGCAAATTGTCAAGGTCGGCCACATCTTCATGTAGGTTCATGAAGCCCAAGAGACATGTCACTTCACCCTCAACGATTTGTATAAATAAGAGAGACCTCCAACCTCATTTGGCACCTCACTCACTCACACATCCTTCTCTCTCCTCATCTGATTGGTTTGTACCAACGTTGCACGGGTACCGCTCCCTGTCGTTGGAGGGCAAGTACCCCAAGCTCTGCCGCTCCTAGGAGCTTTGGAGCTGGTACGAAACGCTCCAAATTGGGCGGAAGCTTTGTCGGGAACGGTGGAGCTTTTCGGGAGCTTCTTTCATTAAATTTTGCCGTTTCTGGAACTCGTTATTCATTGAAACTGTGAGGCGAATATGTGTCGAAATGTCATGGCAGGTATTGAATATATATGAATTCCTAATTTGTTAATACACGTGGAACTTGTGGAGCTGTCATTGCAGCTGGAAGATATTAGGTTTTGGTTTTACATTCCTATATCTAAACGACTTATGAATGACTGTCGAATTTTATAAAAAAAATGGTTCAGGACGGTTCAGTGTATGGATCCCACGGGGTGCGGTGGGGAGATACAGGGAGATAATATAGGGTCACGGGAGATAATACGCAAATAAAAAAATGATTTTCATATTATTTTTATTTAATTTCAGTTTAAGTGTAAATTAATTGTATTTTGTAAAATATAGTTATATTATGTAAATTAATTGGTTTTTCTGAAATTTAGTTTTATTAATTTATTGTTTTAAATATGATGTGAGAAGTTTTGGTTATTATTCAGAATCTCACAATTTTGATAAAAAAAAATATTTAGCTAATAAGTAGATGGATAAATTGTTCCATTTAATATTGAAATTTTACTCTATTTAAATTTGATATAATTATTTTGTTAAAAAACAAATAATGTAATTATTCATAAATTTTATATGTTTTTTTTTTTTTTTAATTTTTTTATTTCTTTATGTATTTTATGTTTAGTTTTTTTTTGGAATCAATTTGTCTCAAAATTCTATAAAAGATTACTAAAATCACAAATTGAAACTATATTATTTGCATTATCCAAATATCTTAAAAATATTTCAAAAAGCTTTATACATTTATGTATTAAAAATAAAATAAATACAAACAATCACAATATTTATTGGAATTATATGTTCTATCACAATCTCCCTTGGAATTAAAAAGTCTACTACAACAGAGAAAAAAGTATATATATTTTAAATTTAAAAGAAAAAGGCAAGAATATTTTATTATTTTTTTTACGGTTCTAAATATATTTTAAATAAATTTTATTTTATTTATAGTTATATATAGAAAAAGATAAGAATATTTTTTTTTCCTGCTCATATAAATATATTTTAAATAAATTTAAATTTTTTTATCTAATTATAAATAGAAAAAATAAAAAATAATAAGAAAAAACATATTATATGTATTTACATTTTTTTGGTCAATATGAAAATATTTCAAATTAATATATATATATATATATATATATATATATATATATATAAACTAGTACAATTACATTGAAAATATTAATGTGGTTGATATAGCTTAAGGCTTCATTTATATCTACTATTAAAAAATATATAACAAAAAAAACTATTGGAATAAAAATATTATTATTAACTTTGATTTTACTTAACCCTTAAGAATCCTAAGGCGTTGAAGAATTTATAGCTTTTACAACCAAAATATAAGTCACTGTGGGAATTTTGACATCAAACTTATTTAATTTATGAAAAGTTAATGCAACCTAACAGACTCTCTAACACACCACATCCACATGTCATAGTGATAAGTTTTTATTCCATTAAATAATTCTAACTCTACTCCCTTTTAGTTTTGGTTTTAACTTTATGTGGTTGTCTCTTGAGGCTTGAATGATGAATCATTTAAAATTTCAATTTGGTAGGTACATTAAAAGTTAAAACTTTAATCTTTACACTATTTAAAAAAAATCATATATATTAAATTTGATTTTTTAATATATTATATTATTGCCGCTCCCAACTTGACGTTTCCTGTAAATTTGGGCAAAGCTTCTAGCCGTACCAGATACTCGTTCCCACGTACCCACGTACCGGAAACTTGTGCAACATAGGTTTGTACAGCATATTGGGCATCTCTTTTCCTCACACGTGTGGCAGCAGAAGGACGAATTGTAGGGCCAAAATTTCAGAGACTGTTGCAGGTTTGACCAGCATTGACTGGGGGTGGTTTGACCTCCTTTGACTGCAGTTTTGGTACCAGAATTTCATTTTTGGCAGGCCGCATCTATTGGCTCAGGAACCAAGGGATTTTGTTGACTTTGACCGCAGATCAATCGCAGGGTTGACCACAGACCTGACCACAGAGTTGACCGCAAGGTTTGACCAAGTTTGAGCACTTCAGAAGGCTGAGTTTGACTGCCTTTGACCGAGCTCCATAGAGGACTGTTTGCTACTGCGTTGACCATCGTTGGCTTTGTGGTTAGGGCAAAATTTGACTGCTGTTGTCTGTAGATTTGACAGGGCTGTTTTTACTTGGATTTGGCAAGTCAATTTTGACTTTTGTACTCTCTCTGCCTCTCTCTCTGTTGAACATTTGATATAATAATAAGAAGAATTGATCAAAGGATTTTCGCCATCTTGGGGTTTTTCCCTGGCATCCGCCAAATCTGGTGTCCTCTTTTCTAGGCTTGTCTTCTGCATTTATGTTTGATGTTCTTTCATCAGTTATTGTCATATGATAATGGTTAATGTGATTGCTTATGGATTAATGGAATTAATGATGGGCTAATGTATTAATGAATTAATTGACCTAAGCAAAGAACATGTTAACTCAAAAATTAACATGGAATCAAAGCTAGGTGAGGTCAAGCCCAAGCAAGAGGAGGAATGGAATCACAAGAGATGTTGTGTAGTTTCTTTGAAAGATAAAGCAGTGGACTGCTAATGGATTTGAAGTATCTTGCTGCAAGCTCTAGAAAACATGAGAGGTCCCAAAAAATAATGCAGGTCTGGGTATATGCAAGAGTTGGGCTAAATAGCTCATGAAGGCCATTAATCAAATTTGAAGATGCTAAAGTCTTCCTTCAACAGTATTGTGTCCCTGTGGAGCAGCGAATCTATTGTGGAGGATTGACATTTTTCTCTTGTTTTCTGTTTAGGTCACTCGATGAAGGAGCAAACTGTCTAAGGCTACTCAGCCTCAGCCAAGGTCATTTGTGGCACAATTTTGTCATTTTTTGTTGGGATTAGGGTTGTGTTGGCTGTGGGATCTGAAACTTTGATTGGCTACCAGTGGAGGATTCTTGGCGCAGTGGTAGGGCAGTAATCTAGGCAGAGTATTCACACTAGTTTATGGCATGCATCAAGGTTGCGAATGTTTGAGACTAGTGCGACTCCTTTTGACAAGACTTTGGTCCTCTAGGAGGCCCGTGGTAATTCAAGGCATATAAAGAACCATGGACTAAACCTACAATGTTAAGTTCTGTGACCTGATTGGATAGGGTTTCATCGTGTTATTCTTCAAATTGAAAGCATTTGTAATTGAGCCACAATAGCCTTCGACCGAGTCATTAAGTTACCCGTCTACACTGAGGATTTTAATATGAATCAATTCATGGCATCTTTGTACATTACTTTGAAGGCTTGATTCTAAGTATAAACAAGGTATTTCTGCCTTCTGTCTGAAGAAATTCTGGAGGACTTCTTTGCACAAGTAGAATTGAAGGATATTTGCTTCTGCTACTCTTTATTCTGCATCCTTGTTATCAGTTTGTTATTCTCATTGTTCTGAAGAAAGTTAAATGCCTTAATTTGAAGAAAAATTCAGCAGTTGTGTGGACTTTGATACATTGTGGTCACTGGACTATGAGGCCCTAAAAGGTGACTTCATTTACAGCTAGAAGGGTGGTATCCTATCAGTCATCTTGAGGAGGACTTGTCCTGGAATTAGTGCCACAACATTATAAAGGATAGTTCTAAGGCCCTCCATAATTTAAGGAAGCTGAGATCTTGTACGCATATATTTGCATGGTATGAATTGTAGCCTTGAAAAGACAATCAATGGGCAACCTATGTCATCCATATCAGTAAAATCAAGGAACCCTATTCTGTGTATAGAAGAAGAGGCTGAGTCCTTATCACTGTTACAAGCGCATATATATATATATATATATACACTAGTGTTATAAGCTGGTTCCATTGAAACCGACTTGCAAGTCAATAAGGAACATATATCATGTCTTTGAAGCCTTCATAAAAAGTGCCTTGAAGCCAATATATATATATATATATATATATATATATATATAGGATGTAGTTATGAGAAGGGATGGTCCCTTTAGACATCATTTTGAAAATGATTTTTGAAGAATAGTAAAAGCCCTCCATAATGTCAAATTGTTGACTAAGCTACTCATTTTCTAGTAGCTAATGTGATTTTGTTGAGAAGGTTTAGTGGAAACCCTCCATGTGATCCTATTTTTGTCTAGCAACTGAAGCAAAGGAAAAGTATGCAGCTCCTTTATGTTGGCACCTTTGGATAAGGATGATAATACCCTTGAAAGTTTGGCAGATAGAAGAAGTGCAAGGCATTTTGGAGCAGACCCCTGTAGTAACCTGTATGAACGTTAAATCAGAGGTATGGTATCTCTCAAGGTACGTACAATCCATTTATCTTTATTCGTTTTAAGGATATTTTGATGGAGTGTTTGATTTTAATAAGAACCATAGATGGTTCATGGGAAACCCTAGCTCACATATGAAACCTTAATCCTATTATGTTCCCTCATAAGAAACCCTTTCTTTTGTTTTTTAGGGTTTGTGGATTCTAGGGTATGATTAATGAGGATGATATTTTGAATTCCATCCTCCATTAGTGTATGAAAACCCTAGATCATATCTCATGCTTTTATGATCACGTGTTGTGCTTGGTAGTGCATGTCTATGGCTATTGCAAGTGCCTCATGAAGAAAGCATTGGAAGAAGGATGTGCATGGCAAATCCTATGTATTGGCAACCACGATGAGTAGAAGGAACTGTGAGGACCCTGATTTTGGCATCTTAATTGGGTCATTGGGCACATTGATGCGTTGTGCTAGGATCTTATGAAGGACGGTTTTATGAATATGATGTTTGGATGCGAAGGACCCCTCCTCATCATGGATTGGGTGATTTAATGCATTGGTTGCAGTCATCTAGCAATGAAGGATAATGCAACTATTTTGGGACAGACTCGTGGGAGGATTTCTTCTCTGTGGTTGAAGAAGGAACATGATGATTCTTTAGAGTTTACTCTCTGATCTGAAGCAAGCTTCCTAGAAGTTTGTTGTTGCAGTTGCCTCGTGGAAAGTCTCATCCCTTGCATGAGAAGCTCATGATTGAAAGCTAGATGATCACATGAAGCAAGGCTTCAAAGGGAGCTATAGAATCCCCGACAGTATGACTCGATGAATCTTCTTGCCTGATGTCTATTGATGAAGGCAAGTCATGGAAATTTATTATGATTATGATGACTTTGATGATGCCTTGATATATCCCTGTTACTTGAGAGGCTGCAAGGAAGCTACATGATTATGACTGATGACTTTGGCACATGGACCTAAGGAAAAGGGACAAGTTACAGGTGGCTCGATGATTATGTTTTGGCAAGGTAACTTTCCCTATATTCAGAGGGAGTTATGGACAAACCATGTTGATTGATTTATAAAGATGCAACTATTGATGATGTCTGATTGATGACCCTCTCGTTTATCAATGTAAGAGGGAGTTGACTTTTATGGTCAAGATGGAAGACCTAGCCTTGATGCACTAATCCATGCACTTAAAGGTCTGATGAGATGGAGAAGCTATTAGTCTACATAAGTATATCTTGTGGGTTCCCTGGTGTTCTTGATAAACACCTTATCAGTCATATACCTGACTATGAAGACTCTTAGTCGATCTATGGATGAGCCTCATATATTGGATAGTTGCTTATTGAGATATCTCTATGATTCTATTATCTATAATCTGAGGTGTACTGTTAGAATCTATGATTCCATGAATATTTTGATGTTGGCAGTGTGATGGATGGAAAGAGCACATCTAGTGGTATATCTCTTGATTCGGTTTCACTGGAAGCACTATTGAGGCTGAATGTAAAAAACAGTAAGTATGGCTTATTATGAAGCCAATTGGTTGAGGAAGCTCTTCAGTGAGCCATTTGAGCACGTGCTGGTAACCACCGTTGTATATTGCGATATTCTTGAGTGGGATTCATTTTTCAGAGAATCCATGTTCCACTACAACTCCAAGTATTGGGTACTGCTTTTTCTTGATCTGGTACATTGGGGAGCTACCAAGCTCCATCATTGTTGGTTGGATGAGAAGATTACTGTCATCCTTACATAGCCTCTTGGTAAGGTCAAGATTATCTTTCTTCAAGGAGGGGCGAGGAGTCGTGGATAGACCCTACTAGGAGGGTCCCCGTTGAACATTGAGCTGTGGGAGCTCCTGGGGGCCTGGGGTACTTCTTGGAGCTATGTGCGACAATAGGGCGAGTGGTTCACCTTCCCTTGTGATACTCCTATGGCATATGAATAGGATGAGTGGTTCACCTTCTCCTATAGATACCCTAGTAAAAGATGCATATAAGCATCTATCGGTTGTCTCATGTGGGCATTTCAGTGGGACGTGGTTCATCCTTTCCCCACATGTAGGATGCTCATTCCCTATGATCGATGGTTGACATGTTAATGGGATGTGGTTCTTCCTTTCCCCACGTGTAGGATCCTTCCTATGATTGTTGGTTGGCATGCATGTAGGACGTGGTTCATCCTTTCCCTACTCTCAGTGGTTTGCATGCGCATAGGATGTGGTTTGTCCTTTCCTGATGATGGTTGTGACATGTGACTGTAGGATGTGGTTTATCCTTTCCCTACGTGTGGTTGTGAGCAGGATGTGATTTATGCTTTCCCTGTTGTTTCCCCAACATCATCCTACCCATGTAGTCCGGGACACATGGGAAGTACCTCTCATCTAGCCAAGGAGTTGGGAAACGTGGTTAGGGACCATAACACTACTGATGGACGCATCGTGTATTGCTGTACTCCCTATGACTAGGATGAATGGTGTTCAACAACTTGATTTGGGATCAAATTTGATTGGGGTTCTACCCTTGGACTGACTTTTATTGGTTAATGGACGCATCGTGTATTGCCGTACTCCCTATGACTAGGATGAATGGTATACAAAAACTTGATTTTGGGATAAAATCCGATTGGGGTTCTACGGTCTACCCCTGGACTGACTTTTGTCAGTGGAGAGTGGCAAGGGCTTGTGACTCACTCTTGATCAATTCTTCTTCATCGTTACATCAGTGTTCAATTGAGTAGAGACGAGATACAGAGATGGTATATGATGATAGGATGGCATGATGATGGATGAATTGGCAGGTGGAATTCTCCCTAGTTGAGACTCGAGAGGGAGTGTTAAAATTGGAAACTAGGGCCAAATTCCACTATTGGACAACTCATTTGGTGTAGATGATTATAGCATTGAATTCCTCTTTTCGAGATGACCAAAATTGACCTAAAGATCATCAAATTTGGACAAGCAGAAATGTGTTTTTGAATTTATGCCCACATTGTGCAAATTGTCAAGGTCGGCCAGATCTTCATGTAGGCTCATGAAGCACAAGAGACATGTCACTTCATCCTCAACGATTTGTATAAATAAGAGAGACTTCCAACTTCATTTGACACCTCCCTCAGTCACACATCCTTCTCTCTCCTCATTTGATTGGTTCGTACGACTTATTGGGCATCTCTTTTCCTGACAAGTGTGGTAGCAGAAGGACGAATTATAGGGCTGAAATTTTAGAGACTATTGCAGGTTTGACTAGCATTGACCGGGGGTGGTTTGACCTCCTTTGACTGTGGTTTTTGTACCATAATTTTGTTTTTGGCAGGCCGCATCTATTGGCTCAGGAACCAAGGCATTTGGTTGACTTTGACCACAGACCAATTGCAGGGTTGACTGCAGAGTTGACCAAGTTTGACCACTTTTTTCATCACTGTTTTGGGCTAACTTTGACCACTTCAGAAGGCCAAGTTTGACTGCCTTTGACCGAGCTCCATAGAGTACTGTTTGTCGTTGCTTTGACCATCATCGAATTCCTGGTTAGGGCAGAATTTGATTGTTGTTGAGTGCAGATTTGACGGCGCTGTTTTGACTATGATTTGGCAAGTCAATTGACTTTTGTACTCTCTCTTTTGAACATTTGATATAATAATAAGAAGAATTGATGAAAGGGTTTTCCCCATCTTGGGGTTTTTCCCTGGCATCCGCCAAATCTGGTGTCCTCTTGTCTTGGCTTGTCTTTTGCATTTATGTTTGATGTTCTTTCATTAGTTACTGTTATATGATAATGGTTAATGTGATTAATAATGGATTAATGGATTAATGAAGTAATTGACCTAAGTAAAGAACATGTTAACTCAAAAATTAATAATAGCATATTCAGTGGCAATTCAGTCTCAAAAATTCAGTGACTCTACATGCCTTGATAGCACGTTTGATTGCCTAAACTTTGTTACATATATTGCAACAACCATTTCATATTCACAAGCATTACAACCTATCCATAACTGTTAGGCTATGATTGAGCTTGAATCATGCAATCCTCAAGGATTCTTCTTGTCCACCTCTGGCTCTCTTCAATATCTTGAATAGTCCACCATTTATTTATTCTCTTTGCTGCAATTGGAGGTTTTGGTCTAAATTTTTGATACAACTCTTGAATTATAAATCATGAAAGGTTAATTATAAGACTAGTTTCAACTTCTAGATTATTCCATGGCCCATGAACCCGTTTTATCTCGAAAGCTGGACTCTGGAAGAACCTTGCAAAGATCTACAAAAGCTTGATTATCAACAAATGATAACCCTTAGGAATGTTTTACTGCCCTCCAATCCAAATCGTTCCTTGACTCTTCATCCCACAAGTCTCCTCAAGCATAAATCCGAAATGCTCCTTAGCCCATCAAAGTCCCACTGGAGCTCCTTGGAAACTATTTTCCATGCATGCGAAATCCTTGAGAGAGAGAGAGAGAGAGAGAGAGACCAAAGTGTTAAATTTTAAACCATGGTAAGCAGATTCTGCACTTAGATAAATAAACTTAGGCATAGATAAAGTAGCCTAAGCCTAGGTAGCTTAGAAATTGAAAACCTTAATCAAAACATTAATATCTAAATATTTTCAGATTTGAACATGTATTGTCGGAAATTACAAATAGCAAACACAAATGTGGAAGATTCGATACTGGATCTATCTTCTATTTATTGATAGAAGAAAAATTTACACTGCTATAGCTTAAAACTAATTTTTTCCAACAAACGCAATGGTGTTCTCTAGGTCTCTTTTACAGAACAAGAGGTAGAAGGACGATACAGTGTACTTGTTCACATCCATGAAGTGCCCATGGTGAATTAGTCAAACCTTGATCCCAATCTACTCAGCCAGTGTGCCCTCTTGCATGTATAGAAGTGCCAGAGAGAGAGTGCATCCCAACTGGATGATAACTATGGCATGCATCCCTATAAAATGTTCATTGGGATCTATGTGTTCCTTAACTGCTCATGCAAGCGCCCTAGTTGTCCTAGGGATTTGCACCCTCCTCTAATGATAGTCAATGCATGCGAAAATAAACTCTCTCTAACTAGAATGATAAATCTGAACAAGTAGTTAATATTGGAATGTTGTAAGTTTGGTGCATGCATGATATTGTTAAGATTTGGTAGCTTGGGAGGTACTCCAAGCCCTAGGGTTTGGGGTTTGGAGGTTGGAGCGCCACAAAAGTACTTTGTGGGCTTGAAACCCAAGCTTGGGGTTTTGTACCCATTGGTGTGGGGCCAAAACCAAGAGGAGGTTAAGTGATTTGACACATAGCGGTGTTAAAGGACCCTTAGAGGAGAAAAGGGTAGCGGAAATCACTCAAATCAGAGGTCTAGAACATGAGATATTAATTTTTATATGTTGTTTTTGGGTTTGCACGTGTAATGTTTAGGTCGACTAGGGTTCTTGTAGCCCTCATGACAGGTTGTACAAGCCCACAAGAGCAGTTCGTTGAGCCCTTGAGAAACATTTAAATATAATTTAATATAGTAGTGAATTTTTTTACCCTAGATGTGTCCTAGGGTTTCAATAAATTTCCTTTTATTGAATATAACAAAAATCTTTGCAACTTTAACTAATAATATTGTAATAAAAATATGCAATTCAACTATCAATATTAAATATTCCAACATTACTCAATGTTTGGTCAACTCTCAAAGCTCTTATACATAGATTTAGACAATTCACCAATTCAAAATAATGCCAATTCAACGTTCCATAGGAAAATAATTCTTTGTCTAAATGTATCAAATAATATCAATTCAATGTTCCATAGGAAATAATTCTCCATCTAAATGTAACAAATAATACCAATTCAATGTTCAATAAGAAATAATTCTCCGACTAAATGTATCAATTGATCGGGGCTTAAAAAGAGACTCGAAAATCGACGTAGCCCTGGAGACGTCCTGATCTCATGCTTCTTAGAAAATCCTAGTCTGTCTATTTTGACCACAAGATGCTTCCTTAAAAACTTTTGTGCTCGACTTATACTCATTGACTGTTACGAATCCAACAATTAAAATCGCGACAACCTCGAGAGAGAGTCTAAATCATTAAGGAAACTCGTGGACTGTCTTCAACAAAACTGAGTTACCCTTTACGTCCGACTTGGTCAATTGGAGTTAAAACCTGCTTGAGAAAAACTAGGCTGAGACTCAACTGATCCTCAGACCCTCAAACTGCTTCTGAGTGGACTTTGCTTTTTGCCTTCTGTTGGGAAAGAAGATTGATGGTCCTGCTTGGTTAGAGATTTTTGTTGCCCTTTTTGTGCCACCTTCAAGAACTTGCTGCCTTTGTTGCTTTTGCGCCCAGACCCACGAACCAACATAGACGAAACCCTCGCTGCCTGACAAAAACACAATCCTGTGCCAAACAAGACCAACAACTAACAAAATTCTGCTCCCTTTTCAAATCGAACTTCTATGCCCAAAATAGAATGAGAAAAAATAGAAAATGGTCAACTAGGGTGGAATCTTTCAGCACCAAAATTGACAAAGAAAAAGAGGTCTAAAGAGCTAATGCTTAAGAAAAAATGAAATGATCCACACTTGATACTTCCAAATGAATTCAATCCTCCTTTATTTATAGATTTTCTAAGGGGTTTCATCTCTTTTAATTGATGGAGTGATCCTTACTCAAACCCTAGTTTTGGGTTTTTTTTCTCCCAGTTGACCTAAACTTTGCCCAATAATGGGTATTTTGGGTTTTTATCCCCTTTATGGAGGACTATAGCCTACAGGGATGGATAGGCTTATAAGTCCTATTTGTCCTCAATTCTTAGAGGACATTACAGTCCCCCCTACCCGAGATTGCTGGCCCTCAAGCAACTGCAGGTTTGGTTGCTGCAAAATCTGTTCTCCTTCCCACGTCGCATCCTCTTATGGTAAATTTTTCCATCGGATGAGATATTCTGCAATTACTATTCCCCTTAGCTTCTTTTCTCGCAGGACCATGATCGTGTGAAAGTTTCAAAACATAAACCCTATTGCAGTTTCTAGATCTACTTCACCTACTTGTTTATTAACATTAACAAGTTATTTAATTGAAATATTAAATAAAATACTAATGCAGACACTAACTACAACCAACACATCTACAGATCCTTTACTGAACAATACACACATGTGACAAGATTACACACGATTTTTCGGACAAATGTCCCCGGCAAAAACCCAATGTGGGAAAACCGGCGCAACAACTCTAGAGGGTTTATATTATTATGCAGAATCCGAATACAACAATCTGGGCACTAGACATGGTTGTCCCTACAGAGAAATTACACGACAAATAAGTACCTTTCACTCGGAGACAAAAGATATGGCTGTATCACACCCTTAAACGATATTTATAGATCATGAGTCCCTTCTAGCCCACTGGATCCCTCAGTGCTGCCTCTGCAGCCTCTGCGTCAGCCCTTAACTAGCCAACGTCCCCACTGTGTCACCCTGACTCGTGCTGCGCTGCCTCTACGCTGCTTTGGTTGGGACTGTGTCACCCTGGCTAGTGCTGCGTTGGCTGGGTCTGCGTCACCCTGGCTAGTGCTGCGCTGGCTAGGTCTGCATCACCCTGGTTGGGCTTACGCAGCCTCTGCATAGTCTTTGCGTGGAGTTGGCTGAATTGCATCCTCCTGGCTGGCTGGCTCTACGCTGACTGGTACTCACTGCCTCTCCGTCTTGCTGTATTCTCGGCCTTGGATCAACTCATCCCTTGCTGATGTCTGCCCCTCACTGCACTGTAACTCGTTTCGAATTTCTCAGCAAAGCCTCGCCCCAGAAATTCGACTTAGCTTTAGTGCTTTGTCAATGTGTGTGTGTGTCACCAACTGACCCGAAGCCTCTCTCTTATACTCTTTTCGTTGACACATCAACGACCGTGATCTAATCTCTAATCGACGGCTCAGATTAAAAGACTGTTTGATCCGCGTCACTTAGAACATTTCATCTCATGTGTTTAATTCATTCACTTTAATTTTTCTAATTCCTTAAGTTAGACTTAGGGTCCTCATTAAAAAATTAATTATTTGAATATCTCACATACCAGATGAAATTTCTCCAAATGCTTTCTGGGTTTTGGAGGTCTTGTGTGTCTTAGCCCTTCCACAAAATCTCAGGGCTAGAGCACACACGATGCTACCTCAAAATCTCAACACTCCCTCTTAGCGAGGAGTGTGCTCTAGAAATATATCCACACCAAGTATTGCTGGATCTCGACATCGGTCTCTGCGCTGCTGATGCTTGGCCTGCTACCCTCCATCCACTGTGCTGCTGCTTCTTGTACTGTTTCCCATGTCATTACCACTGACACTGCTACATCCGTACTGCAGCTCCCTCTCAAATTGTTGCATTGTGTTGCCCATTGCTGCACTGCAACTTAGTGGCTGAGAAGTAAGCAACTGAAGGAACACCGCCTAATCACTGACAGACAAGTCAGTCGGGTTTGCATCTCATCACTGAAGCTCCCTTGGTTGCTGCTCTGCGCTGTCCTCCTGAAGCCACTGTGCTGCTACAACTCTGCTCTACGTAAGCACTACCCCTCTGTGCTGCTGAAGTCTCATCAGCCCCTCTGCACTGCGCTGCTCCCATCTACAACGTCCCAACTCTGCCCTCCGCTTCACCGTGATCTCCTGCACCCATTGCTCCACTTGTCCCGCTATTGTCTTAAGGCTCCCATAGCTTGTATGTGATCCAAGAGTTGGGCACCTCAAGGATCCCGCCACCTCCATCTGTAGCTGCTCTACAAATCAATGTCGCTCCACTTCTGTGGCTCATTGGCACTCATGGCTAAAAATGTTACAACATATGTGCTGGTGCAGACTCCTACCAGCACACAGGCACCCACCTGCGCTCGCTTACCAACCTCTCCTGGAAGGGAGCTCCAACCCCCTGACTCGTTTACCAGCGTCTCCTGGAAGGGAGCTACGACCCCCTGCTCTCGTTTACCAGCCTCACCTGGAAGGGAGCTACAACCCCCTGATCTCGTTTACCAGCCTCACCTGGAAGGGAGCTACGACCCCCTGACTGAAGGCTACAACCCTCAACACCTCTATGGACCACGTTTCATCAATTTTCACACTGGACCCTTTCCATACTTTTAAGCACAGTCAACCATGAAACAGATACATATAACTCACTAGCAGAACAGATCAGACATTTCTTACCACAGACTTCAGCAAACCCTAGTTTGCATACGCGCTTTCCTTTTACTGATGTCGCGTATATACGCTCTTCCGTTCACATAAACCCGCGTATACTTCAGTACAAATTATAGAGCTAATTTAATTGCACATACGCGCTTTCTCTTTAGCGAAGCCGCGTATATACGCGCTTCCTCTGCGGTGAACTAGCATATAGATCTTCAACTATTATAGAGCAGCAAACTTCTTCAGATCAGATATTCTGTTCAGATTTACCCTTTTTGCTTCAGACAGATGTTCGCCTCATCTCAGATCTAGGCCTTCTATGAACAGATCTAGCAGATACAAGTACAATACAGATCTAGATCCCCTTCTTCATCACTCCTTCATTGGTGCATCATACATTCAGATATTTCATTCAATTGTACCCTTTCCATTCAGATATACTCCAGAGAGAAGTATTCATTCAAGCTCAGACATTTTGCACCCATGTTGATCATTTGCACAATGAATTTCATCTCTTTATATAGGTTTATCCTTTTTTCAATACCATGAGCCAAAACCACATTACTTCCGATGGTATTCCTGGACGGGGTCATTTAGGCGAATCATTACCAAATACAATAGGTCAATACCATGGTGGTTACCCCTGGTTTTGCACTTTTTGAGCGCTTTTACCCATATGCGACTTGGCACGTTCTTTTCCGCATGCATACGCGACTTCCTTTAGACAGATCCGCATATTCCTTGAAACATACTCTTTTCATCATATATTTAGCACATGCTGAATTCCTTTCTTCATTGCCTTCTGTACTCACTGTAGATACATCAGATTTAGTTCATCAAGACAAATTCTGTCAAGCACAACTTCATCCAGTAAGTTTCCATTATCTTCATCAAGAGGGTTGCCTTTCAAGGACAACACTTCATCATCATATTGCTAACAAAAATCATTTACCAAGTCCATTACGTCAAGAATAGCTTCATCAGGTGGATTGCCATCAAGGACAACACAAGTCAACAGTCGCATGTCTTCATCTTCATTCAGTGGGTTGCCATCAAGGACAACACTCTGCATCATATTGCCAACATGGCTGATGTCTGTCACCTGCTTAATCAGGCCAGAAACACACGGAAGTTAAAAATTTGACTGTTTGAGGGTTTTAGGGGTGAAAAACACCATAAAAATAGGAAAAACACAAAATGAAAGAGAAACCCTAGGGTCTGAAACAGCTGGATATGCAGGAATATATAAAACGACAGTGGTCACAAAAGAAAACCCATGTGGAGTCACCAATTGTTAGTATGAATATTTCATCATAAAATATCACTTTAGCTACGCATAAAAAATAGCCCTAACATCGATTATGGCTACAAAATATCCTTAAGTCTGCTACACAAATTCAGATCTAAGCACAAAAGACATGAAGCAGATAAAATATAATATGGCTCCATGCATCCAAGAGACAAGACAAGAACAAAGTGTTTAAAAGAATAATTTGTATTATATTAAAGAATGGGTCACCTAAGAGGAAAATAAGAAAGGTGTTTTCCAGTTCTCCTCAATGGGATGGGTTCTTGAAAGTCCTCAGCGTTTCAGATCTAAAATTCCTCTCTCTTATTGTGGTAGAAAACCCCGACAAACATAGAACTCAATGGGAGCTCACAAAGCAAAAAAATGGAAAATGGTGACCAAGAATAGATCTAGTGTGATATAATGCAATGAAGGTGACTAATGAATGGGGAAAACCCTCCTATTTATAACCAAATATTGGGGTGGTCTAGAACTCGGTGCATGAATAAAATATTATTAATCGAATTCTAGAAGCACCCTTTAGGAATATTTTATTATATTTGTTGGAGGGAAAAGGATTCTTGACTTGGGTCAATTCCTTTATTTATAAATAATAAATAAATAAATGGTTTATTTATCATTTTAGGAAATGATGGGAATATAATTAAATAAATAATGGTTTATTTAATTATTTATGGATGATTTAGTCAAATTTAACTAAGAATATTATTTAAATAATGATTTAAATAACTTATTCTTAAGAAATAATTAAATAAATAAGGATTTATTTAATTAAGTTCCTTGTTTTGGGTTAAATATGACCAAGAAATATAAACAAATAAGTTATTTTATATGGTGAAAGCAATTTTACTTAGGGTAAAATTGGTCTTACATGGTGTACTTGGGTTCATCTAATAATAATAGGTTAGATGACCAAAAATTGGTGTAACAATAGGACAACAGCAACTGTATGTTCTGATTCAAGGGAGAAGCTGAAGAAATATTTGGTAAAATCAGGGCTGATTAGAACTGGTGTTTGGGTAAGTGCTTGTTTTATCATTTCAAAGGATTTCTTTACTTCTATGGTCTATTTGACTCGTATTTCTCTCTTCAACATGTTTGTAATGTTTCTTATGAGTTCTACAAGGTTTGGTATGAACCTTCTTAAGAAATTTACCTTTCCATTGAAATATTGCAGCCCTTTGATATTTCTAGGACGATTGATTTGCAATATTCCTTAAATCATTTTTTGGTTAATCTTGATCCCTTCTTCAGATATGATATGGCCTAAAATCTTACCTTCTTGAAGGCCAAACAAAGTTTTCTTGGGATTCAAAGACAAACAATACTTTCTACATTTTTCAAAGACCTTTCTTAAGTGAGCTAGGTGTTCTTCATTAGTTTTTGAATATATTATTATGTCATCAAGGGAAATCACAATGAAGTAGCCTATCTCTTATGAGAAATAAATATTCATGGCTCTTTAAAAGGTGGCACCAACATTCATTAACCCAAAAGGAATTTTAAGATACATGAAGGTGCCCCAGGGTGTAGTGAAAGTTGTCTTCTATTAATAATCTGGGTGTACCAACACCTGATTGTATCCTGAAAAGCCATCTAGCAAAGAAATGATTTTAGAACCTACTACCCTTTGTAAGATGTAATATTCGAAAATTAGCATGTAGCTAATTGGAATATTGATTTTTGCGCATTTCACTTAGGAGATGAATAAATGGGTAAGGAGGCCCATACATTTCAGAAATAGGAATAAAATACCTTATGATGTGAAAAGGGATAATTATCATGGATGGATTTCACACCCTCATGTGTGAAAAGGGACATTTTCTTGTCGACAAAGTCAAGTTCGACCAAGTCAACAACATAAATGTAGGAGGAGTGGATCATAAATAAAAATATCTCAATATGAATGAGGACCAGTCTAGACAACTATATGTGAGCTGGATTGAAGACCCTTAGGTGTGAAAATGGCTGAAGCAGGTTGAAGAGGTCAAGCTTGACCAAATCAAACAGCGGTGTCATGGAGGAGTGACCTTGATGAAGGTACAACGCAGTTTTGGAGGGATATTGATTATGTGATGGTGGAAATCCTAATGAGTGCGACCCAAGGTGAGAAGGCTCACTTAGTTTATAAGGAAGAGGATGACATCTGTTTGTGGTTAACTTATGAATTATATTTTGATATGTCTGCTTAGAATTTTTCTCTCTTCAGCTATTTAGCTAAGATTGTTGGTGTTGTTTAGCACTAAGGTATTCCTGTTTAGGAATCCTATCTCTTCCCTTTGAGTAGCTCTTGGGAGAGACCTGATATATCATTCCACACATCCAGAATTGGTGCCAAGCTTCAGTCTTTAGTTTCAGCGCAGTTTCTGTAGGAGGTTGGGTTGAGTTGTAGGGTGTTGCAGTGGAGGGTTGAGAAACCCACTTTTTGAGTTGGTTTTGCATAGCAGGAAGGATTCCTTCTATTGGGAGATCTATTTGGAGGGTTCTTGGGATGATTTGAGATCATTGTTAGCAGACCAACATATTTCCATCACCTACAGTGTTATTCCAGTCTAGAATTGCATTATTTATGGAGTGCAGTTTCAACAGTGTCTTTTGTGGCTCTTTTTGGGAGTTTTCCTATGATTGGGGGGTTGATTCTTCCATGGGGGAAGACTTGTTGGAACGGGATATCCTAACAAGCTATGAAAATAGTCCATTTTGATTATTTCTGATTATATTTAATACATCACAGGGGTTTTTGGGTGGGTCAAAGCCTCGAACGCATTGTAATAGGTCAAAGTGTAAACTAGGGGTTCGAAAACCATGGGTTGTGGACCATGGGAACGTTGAGGCTAGATCGTTATAAATAGAGATGCATTTTGGATTGTAAAGGATAGGAGTGGATGAACTATTCATCTGATCTATTTTTTAAGCTATCTGTTTGGGTTTACGAGAACAGACTCCTACTGGCTGTGTGCGCGGAGATCCTAGTCTAGCTGTGTGCGGACCCTGCTGCTGTGTGCATAGGTTGGGAAGGGAATTGTAAGGAAAAGTTGATGAATGAATGAATGAAAATGATTATTGTGGATCTAAATCTGTGAGTACTATTATATGAACTACTAATAATTATTGTGTTATATGTTTTTTTTTTTTCTACTGCAAAAGTCTGTGTACTGAATGCTTGGATCTAGATCTATTCTGCTATGTTTATATAACGTTCTGTTGATGTTATGAAAAGCATATAATTATATATCTAGTGCATGTGGATTCAAATAGATACATAATTAACCCTGCAAAGAAACACGGTAATCGTAAAAGAACGTAGCCCTACTTTCCTTACCCTTCCTTTCTCCCTGAAACCTGGTTCCAACACACACCCATACTACTTCGGGTGAGACTCTGACCTGCGAAAGCAGGTCACTACCAAAAGGGCCAGTAGTATAGGGGTTTGTTGGAAAACCTTGCACACCGAACCTAGGTCAAGACCCCTCAAGCCAATAAATGGTTCCATTGTCGGGACCTAAAGGAGTCTGAGAAACGGGATTGGGTAATGGCATTAGAGATCTAATGCGGGGTGAAATGAGTGATATTCTGGGTGGAAGCAAAACATGGAGCAGTAAGAACTATCGAGACATTCAAGGAGAGGATCTCTTTGCTCATAGTCCGCCGAGACCTACAGAGGGTCTGTTAGCTGCCCCGACATTGGGGCCCCAGGAAGATAAACCAGAGGAGCCCATGGTAGCACACCTAAAGTTACCTTGTTTTAAAGGAGTAGTTGATGAGGACATGGATCGATTTTGGTTCGTGACCAATTCGGTGTTGATGGCGCAAGGGGTGGTAAGCAATACTGTGAAGAGAGCACAACTATCCTTGGGTTTTGAAGAAAGGGCGTTGGACTGGTATATGCAGTATATATCTCAGAACAGGAGCGCAATGCTTCAAAATATCAAGGATGCCCTAAAACAACAATTTTGGAAGCCAAAATCCTATTCCCAGCTGGTAGCAGAAGTAAAAGACTTCAAGAAAGGGATGTCTGAGTTGGTATGGGAGGCCGATCAATGGTTAAAGAAAGTGATCAGAGAAGGTGAGTTCAAGTACGATGGAAAACAACACACGGAAGGGTTCATCGCTATTCTGCTACCTCACTTATGCATACCCATGGGCCACCATACCTTCGAATCGCAGGAAAAAGCCTTGGAAGCTGCCATGAAACTGGAAGTTGTGCCTAAGGACGAGACAAAGGAAGGAGTGTAGAAAATTCAGGAGCAGCTCGAGGCCATGCACCTAGAAATACAGAGCTTACAGATGAAATGGGGAAAGGAGTTGGCACAGACCTCTGGTGCGAAGACTGCCGGGTAACGGGACTGCATGATACAGCCCAGTGTCCTCGGATAAATAAGGGTGAATTGAGGCAACAATGGTGTAGGTTTTTCCAATCTATAGGGAACAATGAGCAGAATTTTCACACATATCACTTACTGGTAGATCGGGGAACCCTTTATAGAGTACAGTCTGATCCTGCCTCTTCGAGATCTCCTGCAACCTTTGGTAGCTTTCCTGCAGGGGGCAGGGGGGGACGGGGAGGGAGCACAAGATGAGGATGGGGCCAGTTGATCTGCTACAACTATGGAGAGGTAGGGCACTTTGCCAGAGACTTCCCAAATCCAATGAGGCAGTCCTGTATATATTACAGACAACTTGACCATGATATTGAAGACTGTCCGATCTTGATAACAAAAATGAAGGACAAATAGTCTACCCCCACCGAAAATGTACAGATAGTCAAAACGGAGCTAAGGAGTGATGATCCCAGTGTAAAAATCATAACGCGTATCATGGTCACCCAAGGAGCGAGGGAGGAGCTGGCTACCTAGAAGGAACCAAATCCCAGGAGACAGGAGTCACTGGAAGCCCCTGCGTAGCTGCCAACACACCTCTAGACAGAAGAGGAAGTTGAAACCTTGTTAAGGGCATGCTGGAAGCTACTACGCAACCCACAGGCTAGAGAAAATCTTTAAATATTGCTAGAGAACTGTGTAGCTCAGCCCATCCCAGCGGCTGAGGTTAAGGAAGTACACAAATTACACAGCTACAAAAGGCGCACTGGGAGGGAAATGCAACTAACGGCACAGATTGGTGATTATGAGAAGGATCGAGTTATTCTTGATCTTGGATCTGACGCAAACGTCTTACCAAAATAGACATGACAATGAATGGGAGAACCTAAATTAGACTGGTCGACTATCTAGCTGCGAATGGTGAATCAATAGAAGATCATCCCTTTGGGAATGTTGCCAAAAGTTGTGGTTGATATCGCAGGATTAAGGGTCCTAGTTGACTTTGAGGTCATAGAAATTGTGGAGGATAAGGATCCCTATCCTGCACTCCTAGGACTAGACTGGGCTATTGACATAGGGTGTGTCATCAATCTGAAAAAGCATAGTATGGTGTTTGAAAATAATGGTATCTGTGTAATAGTACCACTCTATCCCATTGAGGGTATGCGGTATACAGAACCAGCATACAAAGAGGAGGAACTCGATCATATCTACAGGATGACAACTGATCGGGATCTCGAGGTGAGACCCAGATCTAAAAAGTTGAAATGGATCTGACAAGATCTGCAAAATTAGAATGCCAAAAAAAAAGAGAGAACACAAAGAAAATAAAACCACAAAGAAACTTGTTTTATTAAAACAGAGAATAACTGTAGAAGCTACATTGTGGTGGAAAATCTGTCATTTTACAAAGTGAGGCTTGTTATTTATAGCCTTTTTTGAGATACAATACCATAGGTGGATACCATGGGCCAATACCATGGGTAGATACCACTTACAATACCATGGGTAAATCCCATGTGTGGATGAATACCATGGGTGGATACATACGATGGGTCACTTATAATACCATGGGTGAATAAATATCATGGGTGGATGAATACCATGGGTCGATGCCATTTACAATACCATGGGTAAATTCCATGGGTAGATGGATAATATGGGTAGATGAATAACATGAGTTGATGCCATTTTCCATTCAGATCATTCCTCCCTCCTTAAGAAGCAATGGTCTCCATTGCGTGAAGTCCCCTCCGAGAATCCTTTGTTGAATATGAAGAACCACTGAAGAGAAGGGTCTTGTGTAGTTAACCCATAACCATGATGAACGAAGATCCGAGGATAGAGATACCCTGTAATGCTTGTGACCAACTGTGATATTGACAGTGTGTGGCCTAGCAAATGGACTTCGATGAAGTGTGGGTTTGTGGATGAACCAAAATCATGACAAACGAAGATCGGAGGATAAAGATACCCTGTAATGCTTGTGACCAACTTTGTGACTAACAGTGTGCGGCCTAGCAAATGGACTTCGATGAAAATGATTTTGTGTAGTTGACCCATAACTGTGATGCTGATTGTTGATGAAGTAGCAGGTGCCTACATAGCTTGGGGTGGGAGGGCACGTCTCCAAATAACCCAAGCCGAATGCTACTATGATCAAACTGATGAATGTGAAGTAGGTGCCTACTAAAGCGAGGTGGGAGGGCACGTCTCCAAAGGGAACCCGCTCCGAATGCTGCTCCAGATTTAAAATGAGCATAACTCGGTCAATATAACTCAGAATATTTATTATAACCTGTTTTTGGAAATGGAATGATCATTCTGCATCATCTTATATGTTTGAAACCACTATCTGGAGACTCTAGACTCTCAGATTTGCGCTGGAAATGGCACGCCGTCACAAAATTTCTGAAAAAATAGTTGATTTTAAATCAACGATAACTCCCACATCCGGACTCCGATTCAACCGATTTTTTTTTTTTGAACTTGGGTGATTTTTCAAGAGGAGCTCAGATCTATCTCCATTTCTCTGAAATTTTGTACTAAAAATGGTGAAAAATGACAAGAGAGCCGCCGTCCATGAATTGTCGTCAGAAAAATTGCTTCAACATTGCTGATTTTGAATTAGCGATATCTCTCTCATCCGAACTCCAATTTGGCCGATTTTTTTTTTGAATTTGAGTATTTTTTCGCAAGGAATCCAGATCTGGTCTTTTTTTTTGCAAATTTTTTACCAAAAGTTTCAGATCTGATCTGAAAACTCGCCGCCCAAAAACATTCATGGATTTTGCTGAAGATTGTTGCAAAACATTGAAGCTGAAATATGTTTCAAACCCTCATTCCCATGGAGGCGTAACCTGAATCTAATACCACTGATCCGGATCTTGGGGGGAGGCCCCCAAGATCTAAAAAGTTGAAATAGATCTGACAAGATCTGCAAAATTATAATGCCAGAAAAAAAAGAGAGAACACAAAGAAAATAAAACCACAAAGAAACTTGTTTTATTAAAACAGAGAATAACTATAGAAGCTACATTGTGGCAGACAATCTGTCCTTTTACAAAGTGAGGCTTGTTATTTATAGCCTTTTTTTGAGATACAATACCATAGGTGGATACCATGGGCCAATACCATGGGTAGATACCACTTACAATACCATGGGTAAATCCCATGTGTAGGTGAATAACATGAGTTGATGCCATTTTCCATTCGGATCACAACACAGGACGAAGACAAGGGTGACCCTACAACAGACAGAGTTTTCGATTGGGAGAAAAAAATGGTGTACTGTTCTGACCCGAATGAATAACTTGAGAGTTGGCGGACCCGGCTACACAATGTCTCAACACTACAATGCCCTGGGGTTGCAAGGTCCCTATACTGCATTACTTCAGAGGTAAGGGACCTTTCCTACTTTGATGAGTCTAGTATAGTCCAGGACATCTTAAGAACATTAGAGGCTAAGGTGCCAAAATATCGGTGGCTCTGGGCACTCAATCTGGCACTGCATGGCACACCAACACGCTGGTGGGATACCCACAAGAAATCATTTCCAGACTGGGAGAAGTGTCAGGATAGGATGGTGCTGCAATTCGAGGCTCCCGCTGATGTGCACACCAATATATTCCTAGGACCTAGGGACCCCCGCGCGCATCTACATACTTGGACAACCAAATGGGCCGACTGAGCCCCAGAAGAATGGATGAATCTATTTATACATGCCTTGGGCCTTATTCCTGCTACTTGGTACTTAGAGACAGAATTACATCAGTGGACCCGCCATTGGGAAATATTAAAAGAGGACTTTATTGGAATGTTTGGACTTATTGGGGGAACAGAGATGCTTGATGAAGCCCTACAGGACATTGATGCATTCATCTTTAAGAAGCCTCACCCACACACCCCTCCAGCTGTTCTGACATGGCAGGCCCAGATGCAAGACATAGTCAACTACTAGAGCTTGGCGATTAACAAAGAAGAGGATAACCCATGGAATATCTCTGTTCTGGAATCAGAAGGGGAACACACTGTTATTGAACCATCGCTCGAGGATGTTGATGTAACACAACCTCTCTAGCTACTCATAGTTAATATTGGGACAGAAGAACACCCTAAGCTAGCTAAAATTGGGGATTATTGGGATGAAGGCACCGTGGGAAAAATTGCCGAAATACTTACGGAGTACCAGGACTTATTCCCTACCAAGTTTTCTGAGCTCAAAGGAATCACTGGGGACCTCGGAATTATGCACATCACTCTGAAGCCTGAAGCATAGCTTATGGAGTACCACGACTTATTCCCTACCAAGTTTTCTGAGCTCAAAGGAATCACTGGGGACCTTCGCATTATGCACATCACTCTGAAGCCTGAAGCACAGCCCATCAAGCAACAACCCTACTATCTTAATCCTAAGTATAAGCAAAAGGTCAAAGAAGAGTTGGAAAAAATTCTTACCCCAAGTATCATTGAACCAGTTGAACAGCTATATTGGGTAAGCCCAATGGTCGTTCAGGAGAAAAAAACAAAGGGAGAAATATGCATATGTGTGGACCTACAAAAGCTGAATGATGCCTGCATTCATGACCCTTTCCCTACTCCCTTCTCTGATGAAATCCTTGATAGCATGGGTGGCTAGGAAGCCTATTTCTTCACTTATGGATTCTCAGGATACCACCAAATCAGAATTGCGCCTGACGATCGTAGTAAGACCACCTTTGCCACTGAATGGGGTTCCTTATAGTATACGGTCATGCCCTTTGGTCTTAATAACACACCTTCTATATTTTCAAGGGTCGTGGTGGCTATGTTCAAAGAATTTATTCATAAGTTCCTGGAGTTTTACTTCAATGACTAGATGGTTTTCGGCTTAGTGAAAGAGCATATCTCAAACCTGCAATTAATGTTGGATGTGTTCCGGAAGCACCAGATCTCCTTGAATATCAAAAAGTGTATCTTCTGCATACCTTTCAGAATCTTTCTTGGGCACATAATCTGTTGGCAAGGATTGATGGCTGATCCTGTGAAGATAGCCGTAATTATCAACCTAGTAGCCACCACCATGGAGAAATAGTTGCACTCCATTCTCGGTCACATAGGATATTAGAGAAAATTCATTCAAGGATACGCTCTGATCACAACACCCATGGAACAACTACTAAAAAAAGATGTCTCTTTTTTCTGGAATGATGAATGTTAGAAGAAATTCGAACTACTAAAAGAGAAGATGATTTCTGCACCCATCCTGATATTTCCTGACTGGTCAAAAGAATTTCATGTACATGTTGATGTGTTATGAATTTCCCTAGGCGTGGTCCTCACACAACCTAGCGAAGGAGATATTGATCACCCAGTTGCCTTTTCCAATCGTAAACTCTCAAGCGCCGAAAGAAATTACTCTACCACTGAACGTGAAGGACTGGCTAAGGTGTACACAATACAAAAGTATCAGAACTATCTACTGGGTGGACACTTTAAGATGTTCACAGACCATTCAGCTTTGAAATACCTGGTCAACAATCCTATGTTGGGGGGGAATATTTTCCGCTGGCTATTGCTATTTTAGGAATATGATTTTGAGATCATAGTTAAGCTTGGGAGGTTGAATGCAAGCCCGGATCACCTATCTCGTATCGATACAGGGGAAGAACCTACTAACTTGGATGAAGACTTACCCGATGCGTAGCTGTTTACCATTAAGATGGTTGATTCTCACTTTGCTAATATCATTGAATTCCTTACTATGGGTGTGGCCCCTGGCAGGTATTCAATACAAAAGAAGAAGGAGTTGGTTACTCGGGCTGCAGACTTCACTATCATTACAGGATAGCTATACAAGCTGGGCGTCGATGAAATACTCTGCAGATATGTATTAGAACACGAACGACCCACTATCCTCATAGAAGCACATGATGGAGTCGCAGGTGGCCACTATGCAGGCAGAGCTATGGCACAAAATTTTTTTAGGGCTAGCTTATGGTGGCCTACCCTGCATCAGGATTCTTACACCTATTGTAGGTCGCGCGATAAATGCCAGCGAACTAGATGATCCTCACGATGAGATGACATGCCATTACAGCCTCAGATGCTCCTACAGGCTTTTGATAAATGGACTATTGACTTTATCGGACCCATCAATCCACCGAGCAAGAAAATAGGTGCACACTAGATTTTCACGGCCACTGACAACGTCACACGATGGGCTGAGGTACAAGCTGTAAAATATTGTATTTCTCATACTATTGTGCACTTCATCTTTGAGCAGATTTTGACCAGGTTTGGCTGTCCGAAGATCCTGATGAGTGACAGAGGTACACATTTTGTTAACCAAACGATTCAAGCTTTGAATGAGGAATTCTGGATCCACCATGCCAAGACTACACCATATCATCCCTAGGATAATGGGGTGGTCAAAGCTTTTAACAAAATTTTGGAGCAGGCATTAATGAAGGTTTGTAATGCTGATCGTAGTGACTGGGATGTTTGCATCCCCTCAGTTCTTTGGGCATACCGCAAAACCTGGAAAAATATGACCGACAGGACACCCTTCCAAATGGTCTATGGCAAGGAGGCCATCATGCCAATAGAGTATGTTGTTCCTAGCCTACGCATCGTAGTGTTCACGAATATGGTTGACTCTGAAATCATAGAAGAACGCCTGGTGCAACTGGTGGCTTTGGAGGAATATGTTTTTGTTGCTAAGTTTCACCAGCAGGTTCAAAAGGCTCAGGATAAAGCATGGCATGATCGACACATTCACTAGAAGACATTTGTCGAAGGTGATCTCATCCTTTTGTATGATTTCCAATTTGCGAAACACCCAGGAAAACTATGGTAGCAGTAGTTTGGTCCCTACACAATTAAGGAGGTTACAAATGGCGGCACAGTTCAGTTAGCTACCCTACACGATGACCTAATTCTTGGCTTTTTCAATGGTAGTTGACTCAAACCATAGTAGACTACGGACTATGTGGTCGCACCAGTGCAGTGACTCGGGACGAGTCACAAGATTGTGTTGGGGGACTATTGGAACGGGGTCTCCTAACAAGCTGTGAAAGTAGGTCACTGCCGAAAGGACCACTAGTATAGGGTTTTGTTGGCAAACCTTGCACACTGAACCTGGGTCAGAACCCCTCAAGCCAAAAAATGGTTCCATTGCCGAGACTCAAACCTGGGTCTCTCGGGTGAGAGCTGAGTATCCTGACCAGCTAGACTACAATGGATAAGAGACCCCTCAAGCCAACAAGACCTTTGATCAGATCTACATCATCTCAGCCTTCTATACTCCTGTTCTTTAGTTTTCAATGATTATTCAACCTTATTTCTAAAGATCATCGTTTGTATTTGGGTGGATTCCTAGAAACCCTATCCAGGTTCTCTAGATTTTTTATAAAGGAAACTAGATCTCAGTTCTTGAGCCATATTGTTTAATATAATATCAGATGTATTTGTTTCAGCTATTTCTATTCATAAACTCTCAATAGATTGCATTGTCTCTTTATGCAGTAATTTCATGTTGCACTAGTTTTTGGGTTTCAGAAATTTTGAGCCATACTAGGTGTGGGAGGTATGTTTACCTCATCTAGTTTTATTTGTTTCTGATCTCATCTTGGATTTATATGGTATATTTTTATATCTAAGGGATCCAAGTTTTCATTTCATTTGATGAAGAATATATTTCTGAAAATGCATTTTTTATGCATGCATTGCTGAGAAATCCCATTTTGGGATATTACAGTGGTATCGGAGCAAGATCTTTGGCTTAGCCCATGGGCTTCAAGCCAAAATGCTATAAGAAGAAAGAAAGATTAGAATTATGGAGAAAATGAGCTTTGTCTCATCATTTTTAATATCTATGAAGAACCTCTCCAAGGAGGTTAAACAGAAAGAAGAAAAGAGAAGCAGTGAAACTTCTAGAGGGGTTGAGGAAGACCCATGCACTCCCTATGATTAGAAAAGGAAACTAGTGTTGTAGAGAGCTCTAAAGAATTGGACCATACCCTTTCCTTTTGAAAATAAGTACAAATTGCAGGAATATGGAGGACACTTGGATCACAAGATTCTGAGTGAATACCTTGTTGAGTACAAATCTCAACCTAGAGCCTTCAAGGAGACTCTAGCTTTCCCTCAGTTCATTCAATTGGAGGAATAAATAAGACCTTGTAGCCAAGGGAGGATCAAGGGCAATAGGTTTCTATTGTCTACTTTTGATGGGTCATCTGCAGCAAGGGTTTGGCCAAGGAAACTAGATGCATTCTTCCTAGTACATGCAATGGTAGAAACAGAGGTTGTAGAGATTGCAGTGTTGCACCTTGAGGGTGAAGCAACCAATTTGTGGTTCAGCCATTTGAGCCATGAAAGAGTGACTACTTTTTCTGAGTTCACTCAAAGGTTGATTAGAAACTTTGGCAAAGATAAATCAAAGGAGAAGAAGCCATCACCACCATTAGAGGAGACTTGTACCAGCGCTGTCATAACTATGGAGGAGCATCCCTCAACATTATCAGTTGGAGAAGCCAACACATTGGGGGAAGAAACTCTTACATCCATGCAAGGTTTTCCCATGTTCAATCAAGGTATGATTAAATTTCCACTTTCTATTATTACAACAAATATTTTAGAAGGTTGTGGAAATCTACCTTTGCATGACCAAGGGTCAATACATATTGCTGATTTGTAGCAGAATGGAAATGCATTGTACAACCTTGAATTGATCAAGGAAGGGATGAAACATCATAATATTGAGTCACTAGTCAGTTGAACTCCACACTTGGGGTTGGGGTGTGAATTCTTGCAGGATAGGATGAAATTTTTCCCAAACAAACTTATGCAAAACCATATGTTCATCCTTGAGTTGGGACATGAGACAACCAAAACACCATGGATGAGATTAACAACGTTGTCAATAAGTAGCAGTGAGGAGGTTTTGCCTTCAGCTCACTTGGATCCTTATGGATTCAAGACGGTCATGGGTGTGAGATCTTTTCTAGGGGATCTCCAAGGAGTTTCATTTCAACACCCCATAAAATGAAATGAGAAAAATCTTTTTTGGGAGGATGGTAGTATTCATTGGAAGGGTACTAAGGTAGAGCATGATGGAAGGCACCCAAATTTGGATGAATGTGTGTGGATGGTGAGAAAGAAGCTGGAAAGCTACTTTGAAATCTAAGATACTGGGCAATAGGAGGTTTGGCTGCGTTGGCCACTCTTGAAGGAGTTTGATCATCGTGTGACATATCCTCTTTCAAAGGGTATGTGGGAGGAGAAAGTATGGCAGGATACTTGCATCATAGGGCAGCAAGGAGTATGGATGCATTGTATTGATATGACATTCTTCATATCAATCATTATGTTTTCATCACATGATTTGTATGATGGAGGTATGAAGAGGAAAAAAAAACTTTTGTTGCTTGGGTTGTTCTTTGGAGAGCATGGGCATATTCGCTCTCATACTTTGCATTATGTTGCAGGAGTACGAGATGGCACTATCATGGTGCAAAGGGGCTTATCCTTAGCCTTCTATGATCAAGAGGAACTTCCACTTCGGAAGGAACTTCTTATATATAACAACATTGTGGGAGATGTCTTTGACAAGGAGCATGTCAAAGAATGGAACTATGAGTTGGCAGGAGCCTATTTGCATAGGCCAACAACGCTGACACTTGGGAGTGTGGATTTATTGAGGGAATATCCCTATGATCACTTCACACATGATGCACTTGGTGAATAAGGAGTAGGTGAGAGAGATGGAGTAATGGATGGAAACATCTATTACAGAGATATGATCTTCTTAACCTGGATTTCTAAGAATAAGAAGGGTGATCTTCATGCAACATATGATTCATTCCTATTCATGGGAGTATGTCATATGACTATGGAGGACTTATTCATGGTTATATGTATCATATTACTTCCAGGACATGGTAAGAGTTTTGTTTTTGCATCTATTGATTATCTAACACAATATTTGCATCTTATTACCATTTTCATACAGTGCATTGCTCCTAAAGAGGGAAATCTTATTATTGAGCTCCATGGACAATTTTTGGCCAGCTATTATGATGGATACAACCATCCTTTGTATGAATTTTTGCATGTGCTTGGTTACTTATTGTATGCTCAGTTGATACACTCAGCCATTTACTATTTCCTAGTAGATGTGATGACTTTCACAACTAGCCATTTGTAAAGAAACAACTTGCCGTGCTATTTCTGAAGCTGCAGTGGGGAAGGTTGCACTGTGGCCACTAGGGAAACTATTGGTACCTTCCAGCACCACATGAAACCTTTAGTATTTCCCTCATTTTTATGCTAATCATGATTCCATTTTCTGATGTTGTTCTTATTTTTATTGGGAGCATGGTTGGGGGAGAGACACATTGGTTGGATGTGTCCTTTAGAAAGGATGAATCCCACACTTTTTGCATTACATGTTCTAATGGGAGCATGGGAGATGATATGGACATTACAGTAAAACACTTACTTCTTCATGAGGTGGGCCATGGGATTGATTGGATGCCATATGGTGATGATTTCCTAACCATCACATATGGGATGGGTTGGGCCAGCATGATTCATAATGTTGAAGAGAAGATATTTGGAGATCTAGTCTTATTCTTGCCACTTGAGGGCAACATTATTGCAGCCCAATATCAGCAAATACTATACACTTATCATGAGTGGAGAGGAGGACAACGTGGGGTAGGATACTTTTTCTACCATGTTCATAATTTCAGCCCACCTACATTGCAGGAGCCAAAGGTGGAGGAGGATTTTTAGGAGTTGCCATGTTGGGAGGTAACTCATTTTGTATGGATGATTACTTGGCGATGGAGGATCCACTTGGGAGTGATGTTTCCCAAAACATTTTAGATCTCATACCTCAAAGGGACCTCTGGACAACACCTTATTGCCACCTTGAGTACTCTACTTGTTCATGATGATATCTATTCAGCTAGCTTGCATGCTTGGGAGGGGAAATACAGAGATTTATTGATGATACATCATCTCTTTCCTTGGAGGATTTTATCATATGTGGATGCTACAACAAGAGGAGGAGAGAATTCTAAGTTCTATCCTTGCAGTTGCTTGAGGACAAGCAACGTTTGGGAGGGGAGGACTGTAATACTCCAAAATTAGCATGCAACTAATTGGAATATTGATTTTTGTTGATTTCACTTAGAAGATGAATAAATGGGTAAGGAGGCCCATACATTTCAGAAATAGGAATAAAATCCCTTATGATGTGAAAAGGGATCATTATCATGGATGGATTTCACACCCTTATGTGTGAAAAGGGACATTTTCTTGTGGACAAAGTCAAGTTTGACCAAGTCAATAACATAAATGTAGGAGATGTGGATCATATATAAAAATTGCTCAATATGAATGAGGATTAGTCTAGAAAACTATATGTGAGCTGGATTGAAGACCCTTAGATGTGAAAAGGGCGGTAGCAGGTTGAAGATGTCAACCTTGATAAAAAAAAACAACGTTCTCATGGAGGAGTGGCCTTGATGAAGGTACATTGCAGTTTTGGAGGGAGATTGATTATGTGATGGTGGAAACCCTAATGAGTGGGACCCAAGGAGAGAAGGATCACTTAGTTTATAAGGAAGAGGATGGCAGCCATTTGAGGTTAGCTTATGAATTATATTTTGATATGTCTTCTTAGACTTTTTCTCTCTTCAGTTGTTTAGCTAAGATTGTTGGTGCTGTTTAGCACTAAGGTATTCCTATTTAGGAATGTCATCTCTTCCCTTTGAGTAGCTCTTAGGAGAGAACTGATCTATCATTCCACACATATGACATTGGTTCCAAGCCTCATTCTTCAGTTTCAATGTAGTTTCTATAGGAGGTTGTGTTGAGTTGCAGGGTGTTGCAGTGGAGGGTTGAGAAACCCACTTTCTAAGTTGGTTTTGCATAGGAGGAAGGATTCCTTCTATTGGGAGATCAGTTTGGAGTTTTCTTGGGATTATTTAAGATCTTTGGCAACAAGCCAACATATTTCTATCACCTACATCGTTATTCCAGTCTGCAGTTTCGTTATTTATGGAGGGCAGTTTCAACCATGTCTTTTGTGGCTCTTTTTGGGATTTTTCCTATGATTGGAGGGTTGATTCTTCCATGGGGGAATAAATTTGATGAGATCTACATCATATATACATCATTTAAGACTTCTATACTCCTGTGCTTTAGTTTGACATGATTATTCAGCCTTATTGCTGAATATCACCATTTGTATTTGGGTGGATTCCTAGAAACCCTACCCAGGTTCTCTAGATTTTGTATAAAGGAGACTAGATCTCAGTTCTTGAGCCATATTGTTTAATATAATATTAGATATATTTTTCTAAGCTATTTATATGAATAAAATCTCAATATAATATGTTTTCTCTTTATGCAGTAATTTCACGTTGCAATATTTTTGGGGTTTCAACAATTTTGAGCCATACCAAGTGTGGGAGCTCTGTTTACCTCATCTAGTTTGATTTTTTTCTGATATTCTTTTGGATTTATATGGAATATTGTTAGATCTAAGGGATCCAAGTTTTCATTTCATTTTCTGAAGCACATATTTCTGAAAATGTGTTTTTTATGCATGCATTGCTGAGCAGTCCCATTTTGGGATATTACATAAGTTCTGTTCCATTTTTGGTAAAGGGTAGTTGTCCTTTAAGGAGGCTTTGTTTAGATTAATGAAGTCTATGCATAGCCTAATTTCTCCTATTTTTTTCCTCACTGATACAAGATTTGAAACCCATTCTGAGTATCTCAGAGGGACTATTATTCTAGCATCATACATTTTCTTAATTTCTTTCTCAACCAAGGGTAGTTGTATAGGGCTTATTCCACGCAATTTATATTTAAAGGGGTTCTTTCTTTCTTTGAGAGGGATCTTATGCTAGATTATCTCAGTATCATATGACTTTAAATATTCATAAATCTAAGAAAAAACATCAGTGAATTCTTTAAAAATATCAAGATTTTTCTGTTTTATATGAACTGTCAATGTTTTGGACAATTTTATCATTCTGGGTTTTTGTTCACTACCTATATTACATTCTTCTATTTCAGCTTTAGTGGGTTCCATCTTTGGATTCCTTCCAACATCATTAAAGTCAAACAGTTCCTCTAGAGGAACCAGTCCCTTTGGAAAATTATCATTATTGGACTGCAACACTTCAAAGTCTTCTTTTTCTAAATTAGTGCACATCTCGATTTTACGTATGTGTTCTTTTGTTAACATATTTATATCAACATTATCAAGAGGTTCTTCTTTGTAAGATTGTTCCTCAGCAGAGAATTATTCTTCATACTCTAAGTCTGAATTTGGTACTTCAAACTAATTTCTGGACTGCAGGAAATCCTCTATCTGTTTATCTCCTTCAAAAACGACCAATATTTTATGTTATCAGGAACTGTTGGTCTATATTTGACTTGGACTATGTACTACTTGTTTTGGTAATTTTTTTGACATTTTTTGGCTACAAATTCTAGACCATTGGAAAGGATGTTTTGATTTTTAGGGACAAAGGTAAAGTCATATTCTATGAATTTTTTCAAGAGGTCAAGGGCATCATCCCTATATGCTTTTAATCTAGGATGATTAGCTATGTATTCTCCATTACTCTGACTAATGACTAACACTGAATCTCCATGGACAATTTTCCTCTTGGCTCCTAATTTCTTCATTAATTGTAGTCCTAGGAGGAGTGCCTCATATTCAGCTATGTTATTTGTGCATTGAAAATTTAGCTTGTATGAGTGACCTTCTGCATAATTCTTCTTTGTGTTATGCACCCATATTATTGCTCCTGAACCAGTTTTGCTACAAGACCCACCAAAACTCATACTCCAAAGAGGTTCAATTTCAGATTTATTATTGGGTTGGTCATTATGGTTGCCACTATGTTGTATAATATGTTTTTATTCGAGGTCTGCACTATGTTTGTCATTGTTTTGTTTTTTATGGTCAGCACTATGTTGGTGGTTTTCTATTTGGGCAGATTGTTTTGGTTGTTCCTCCTCTTTTTCCTCTTCTTCTACAAAGGTTTTCTCATCTTCTGCAAGTTGTTCATTAACATTTTCATCATTGTAAAGGATAAATGAATCAAGGTCATTGTGAATGGAATAAAGAGGGGAGTTATCTAGCTTTTCTTGACTTCTAACCATGTATTTCATGTGAGTTTCCCTATATAGTATTCTTGGTTGACTAAAGACAGGGATGGTAGCATAGGTCATGTCCATTTGGAGGGTACCTTGGAGTTTAGCACCCCATGATCTTGAAAGGAGCATTCCGCATTTAGGAGGAATATTAGCCACTATAATATCCATTACTAGGCTCTTGGCTAGTATTTGTGCTAAGTTGACACATAGATACTTGATTAGGCCTAGAAATTTAACTCTAATGGAATCAAAAGTGTATAAATATTTGTATGGTATAGTTATTTCAAGGCCTAGTATTTCCATTACTACCTTTGGCATGAGGTTGTGTGAAGCTCCTGAATCTAGCATGACATTGTGAAGGATTTTATCATGGATGTTTAAACTGACATAAAATGAAGGAACACCTCCCTCTTGAAATTTCCCTTCTACTTCTGGTCCAAACAGAAGCTCAAGTTTGTCACCATTTAAATTAACAGAATCAACATTTTATCCGATGTTTAAATGTTTCAAAAGTTGAGATCTATATACATCTTGAGTGGCTAATTCAAAAAGAGGAATAGAGATTTTAATCTTTGCAATTTCATTCTCTATACAAAAAGGTGTCTTAGTTTTTGAAATGTTCAAATTAGTCTTTTCGGACACTGTTTTCACAACAATTTCAACTTGCTATTTTTTATTAGGAAACTCATTTAAAAAGGTTTTGTTAGGAGCACTAGCTGTGTTACTAGTGCTGCTTTGGTCACCACTGTGTTTGGGACTAGTTTGGTTGTTTTTTTTTTTATTCCTATAAAAAATTTCAGCCACTATGTTTGCATTTTCTTCCATCATTTTAGGAATGTTTTCAGGGATCTTCCTAGCAGAAATTTCGGAGGTATTTCTTTTGGGAGTATCTTGGTTTTTCTTTCTCTTGAGGTCATACTATCTATGCCCTTCCATGATGGCATTTTCAGAGCCTTATTTATAGTCTTTAGATTCTAGGCTTTCTTCCTCATATTGATTTGTGGAAAACATTCCTTGTTCTTCCTCAGTGAGGAAAACAATATCGTCATTATTTACTCCCATTAAATTTATGTGGTTTTCCTTTGTCTCTTCAATTACCCCCTCATCCGCATCAGCATAGTTTTCTTTGAAAGGAGGCTTGATTTGTTGATCAGGACCTCTTTGTATTATTTGAGGGGGGTTTCTTCTAAAGTTCTGGTTTTGGTTCTGATTTTGATTTTTTTCTTGAGGAGTTGTTTGGTTTTCTCTAGGATAAGCTCTCTCATTTACATTCATCCTCTCCATCATCCTTTACATGGTTTTGAATAAGTTGTCAATCTTTGCATCAGATGTGGAGGGCACAACTTCTTCCCTATATGTGACTCTTTTTTCATTTTTCATTCTAGCTCTCTTGGTAATCAGATTGGCTTCTACACTTACTGCTCACCTCTGCATGTCTTCTAAGGTGAGGAGTTCTCTTTCTCTTAATTGATAAGACATTTTTGGGTCAAATCCATCTGGAAATTTCATTAGAGATAGACCCTGTGGAGGTTTCATATGGACAGGGAGTGCATTATATACACTATTGAACCTAGTGCAGTATTCTTGAACACCCTCTCTAACATTTCTCTTAATGTTTTCATACTTTGATAAGATTTGAAGAGGGTTTTTCATGACTTCCCATTTGTTTAATAATAATTTATGAAAAGGAGGGAGGTAATTTATACTATTAGGGGTTAAGCCTTTAAACCATTTTCTTACTTCCCCCCCTAAGCTTTGAGCAACCATTCTAATTTTAATAGTTTCATCATCTATTTCTTTTCTGTCAAAGTAATCATTCATTTTTTCCACATGTTGCTGAGCAGTAGTAGAACTACTAGCATCATATAAGAGAATCTTGGATTCGTAGTCCTATGGTAGAACAACTAAAGGAAATGGTAGAACTAGGGGAGCATACCATTTTTCCATGATCTGTGGTTATGGAAACAATGGAGGGTTAACAAGTGCAAGGTTTACAAAAGGAGGTACAAGGTTAAATGGAGGAATGTGAATGGTGGAGGATGAATTTAGAAAACAAATAATCCATTGTAGGGTGGATGGATCTAAAAATATCTGGGTTATCCAACTCTGATATCTAGTCCTAGACAAGCTCTATTCTAGGGGTGATTCAGATAGGATATTCTACAAGTCTTTAAGCTTTTTAGGTAGGGAACTTTCTTTGTGGATAGGTCTGCTAACAGTTGGATTTTTAGATCTAGGAGACTTCCTAAGGATGCTTTCAAGGTTGTCAACTATTGTAGGTGGGTTTGGGTAAGGATGGGATTTGGTATGGATTCTTTTAGAAGAAGCCATTATTTGGACCAAAAAATCAGAAAGGTTGAGATTTTATAATAATTTTGAATGACAAATGAATATGTGAAAGAAATACTTAATCAACAAAGTATTCTTGACTGGGTTCTTTTGATGTTTTGATTGTAAAATAATTTTTCCCAATGGAATCTATGGAAAACCAGTGGAGTCAGCAGGCCTACTGAAAACCAGTGGAGTCACCAGGTGGAGGATTTTTAATTGTTTTATGGTTGGATGTTGTCCACCATCAGCAACCAGGTACCGTTCTTGGAGAACACTTGATTCATATAAGTTTAAAAATGAGGTTTTCTGAGTTTTTAAGTTTATATTTTGTTGTTTATTACTCAGTAAGTCCCCAGTATGGTCGTCACTATGTTGGATCCCCGTGATTTGCAAGATTGGCAAGAACAAACTCTGGAGGGAACCACATCAGAACGACTTTGGAATCCTAGGACCTAACTTCCTGGACTTAGAGAGGGATCTCTCTATGTAATTGTTTATAGATGATATTCCTTTATGCTCTTGTTTTATGATATTAGGCTAGTTATGAATTTCTAAGGACTTGTATGTTTTGATTGATGGATTGATAGGTTGATAGATCAATGGTGTGATTAATTGAGGGAGTGTTTCAGCTGAATAGTTAGACCATGGGAAACATTAATCCATTGAGCTATGGAGTCATAAAAGGATTTAATTGTTCATAAACTCTGCAAGGGTTTGCATAGGGAAAGCTAACTATATCAAGTGGATCTCTTAGATTATATGTGATATGAAATAACAATAAGTTGTGAAGGCAAAAAAACTAAAAGTCAGTTAAGAATATTTTAACTCTACTTCAAAAAGAAAAGCCTTTTAGGTAAATGTTTGAGGAAAACCAAAGGACATAGCATACCATAGACTTCTTTGGCCAAAATTTAATAAGAAAACATTTAAGACAACAATCCAGCAATCCTAATATTACTTTTAGAAAAAGAAAACATTTAAGATAAGAGTGAGTGTACCTAAAGAGAAAGAAAAACCTATCTTATTTAACTAAACACTCTAAACACGTTCAAAGAAACATCTTGAGGCAGACCAGAGGATAGGGCATACCATATACTTTCCTGGTTTAGACTCTACTAAGTATAATTCAAAGAAAGGCCTTAAAAACAATTTTTCAAGCTACACCAAAGAATAGGGCATATCATAGACTTCTTTGGCTTGACTCTATTAAATCATTTCCAAGAAAACAAGCTCGGTGGAGCTAGAGAGCAATTAATATTTCTCCAATCATACATTCCAGAGGAAAACATTAAGATAAAGAATGGAGACAGAAATAGGGTGCTAAGACAACATATCCTACTCTAAAAGTTATGTTCTTTTATCAGAGAAATAATGGACAGAATGGAAAACAGAAGGAAAAAAATGAAAAAGAAGGAAAAATTCACCATTAACATAGCTCAAGAATCTTGTGAATGTGCATGTGTTACTGATGTTCAAAACAGTTACATTAATCCAATACAATAGATCTTTGCAACTCATAGCTTTCTCAAATCCAGCCTAGTAGTCCCCAAACTAGCTCATTAATAGCAACCAACCAGCTAATCAACCAACCAACACTAAAAATGAATGATACATGCAGTATTTATCTGCAAAATGAGGAGATGATCCTAACCTAAGGTTTTAGATTTTATTTATTATAGAGTTAATGTGTTTTTTACCTTTGATACCATGCAAGGCCCAAAGCAAAAATATTTGAAAGTGACTCACTATAACAATAACTCCTAACTTCATTGTTTGAGCTAACTTTGGGAAATTTTTGAATTTTATGGCTGTTTCAATAACTTTTACAACAACTATAATATCCCAAAATGGGAATGCACAACAAATCCTGCTAAAATAACACACTCCTAAGAAATATGTGCATTGAAATGAGTTTACAGCTCCGATATCCCTTAGAGTAGTGGATCTAGTGTCTAGTTCCAAAATGAGAGCAAAACCAAATAAAACTAGGTGAGGTAAAAATGCCTCCCACCATCTAGTATAGCTGGGAAACACCCAAAGAGAGGGGCTGCAACTATATGTAACAAACTGCTTCAGAAATAATGCAGTTTTGAGAGTATGAGTAGGAGACCAATAAGAGGGATCAAATTTTACATATACAACAATAAATCATATCCATAATGATTCCCTTACAGTATACAATGGAATTTAGAAGACAAGAATAGAAGAAAATCCTCAAGAAAGAGCGTTGCAACAAATGTATTGACTGCAAAATAGCTTGACAGCATTATTTATAAGAGTTGTAGCAACTGTATATTACAATCCAGATCTAGAGAAGATCTATGTACAAAATATCGGATCTACTTCAGATATGTACACTAGAAAGGCTCCTTTACAAGATCCCCTTGGGGTTTTGATCAAATCATGCAACAGAGAGAGTAGATCGGAGATCTAAAGTAGTGAATTTGCAATAGTATTCATAAATTTCTGAAGATGTTTATAATGGTGGCAGATCAGATCTTTATAGAACATGGATCAGCAATCTGATCATGGATTGACATAGTGAAGGGAAAAACCCCAGCACCAAAGATCTCTCCTCAAAAGTGGGTCAAAACACCCTGCAACTTCCTTCTTTCAAATAACGCAGTCCTGGAAGGGAAACTGCGTTGTAGGTTGAAGCACTGGGTTGGCCTGATGCCAAGATTTAAAATATCATCTCCAAAGGTTCAGAACTCCCTTTCACATGGGATAGAATACTTTCCTAGTGAAAAGAGGCTCTGAAATGGCCTAGATCTAAGAAGATCTAGCCTCCACTTGCTATAGCTTGCAAGGAAAACCAAACCCTCAACAGGATCTGCGTTGTATTTTAAATATGAGCATGAAAAAATGCCTTATAGTGGACGAGATCAGCAAGAATCTTCCAAAAACTCCTCAATGGAAGAGGTGGGATTCCCACACAGGAACACCCAACTGCTAAGCAACACTATCCTTAGCTAAACAACAGAGAATGATATATGTCTGAACAGACAATATATTCAGTAATATGCACAATCAAAAACCCTCTTCTTTTGTCCTCCTCTTCCTATTATAGGATGAAAGTCTTGTCAAACCCTAAACCATCTCAATGATTTAGCTGCATTCACATGATAAGCCTCCAACTAAAACTACGATGTACCTCTAGGAGATGCAATGTATCTAGACAGTGTTGTTGATTTGGTCCTGGTTGACTTGGTCAAGTGCTCCAGTCTCTTTCAAATCTAATTTTGCTTATGTAAATAGCCCATATTTGTCTATGTTCACATGTGGCATAGATTTATTTTGTTTATTACGAGTTTTATTGTTCCTCCTTTACATTTTTATTCATGAAACAAAATATTGAGACAAAATTGCATATTCCCATTAGCTTGGGCTAATTTGGAATATTACAGTCCTCCCCTCCAAAATGTTGCTTGTCCTCAAGCAACTCATAGGGTGAGTGTTGCAACACTTCTCCTCCTTCATTGGTGACACCATCAAAGATCAAGATTTCATCATGAGCTAAGTGTTCACCAATCGAAGCCTCCATGAACTGTTCCTCCAAATTCATCATGAGATGTACAAAATCCATCCCACAAGGAGTCAAGAACTCAACAGAAACAGGCATGGTTGGTCCAATATTCTCTCTAAAGCATGTATCATAAGGTACATAGAGATTTTCCATCCCATGTGGTACATAAAAACTACCCATCCTCCCTCCATACAATCCCATGAAAAGTACAACTATATCATCCTAGTATGGAAGTATAATTACATACACAAAAACATAAATTTGGGCATGAGGAGGTGGGTTAAAGTCCCACATATGGTTCCAGCGCAGTGCATCTCCTACCTGCATCATATCAAGGTATGTTAACTGGTTCCCCCACCACTTACTTTTTGCACAAGTTATCTCACCATGACTGAACCTGTGAGATATGTTTGGTGCCTTTGGGAAGCACCCATCATGAAAAAGAATCTCCCTTTGCATAGTAGGGGAGTGGCCAAGTTCAGAAATCGCAATGGCCCAATGTTTTCCATGAGATCTACATGATACAACACTCCTCTTGCGATTAATTTCCTACAACAACATGGTGAAAGAATGTATCAAATCAGAAAATGAATCTTGCATTACATGATCAGACTTTTCACCATCAATGTTTCTTCTATACATGGAATTGTGCGCAAATTTTTCTCCCTTTTCAAGAGAAGGAAGAAATAGCTGAAATGACTCTTGCATAGAGTCCTTTGGTTGGCCCAACTCCTCATAGCTCTTTCATTCTAGAAAATTATGATGTAGCTCTCCTCCAAATCCTTCCCATTCAAAACATCTCATGATAGCATTGTAGATCTTCATACAATAGGCAGGGCTGAAATAGAACTCCTTAAGAGCCCTTTGTAGCATCCTCTCCTTAAGCTTGGAGGCTCTAGGTAAGAATATCCTATCATGATGATAGATGACTCCCTCATGGACTAGATAGCCTCTTCATGCACCTGGTCATCAAGCATTATACAAGTGTAGAGATCCTTGGAATAATCCACCAACAACTGGGATTTCCAATACAGATCTATAGTCCCCAACAAATACAGTGCTGATGATGCATCAATAGGAATGCCTGCAATGTTGCTGATCTCTCCTTTGAAATTCCTTATGCCAAAGGTACAAGTAGGAAGGACATACCTTCCCTTTTCCTCCTCCAACAGTGCAGAATCAGGGATGAAGGATGGTGAGGATGATGAGAGAGGAAAATCTCCCTCCTTCTTGTGCTTTCTCAAGCCTTCCAGTGTCGTAGTTGTGTTTCCTAATACTCCCTTCCCTCCTAGATATGATTTTGGAGCATCAAGTAGTGAGATGTATCCCACTAAAACTGAATCAGGTGGCCTCCCTGGTGGTTTGCCACTAGATGAGAGTGTCGCTTGCAAGAATATTATGAACATGAGAAAAGGGACAGTGATTTCCTTGCTTCCACTGTGAAAATCGATCTCTGTTTTCTGTGTGGAAGTGTTATTTGAGGGGTAAGAATGCATGCCTCTGATCATTTGAGGTACACCACTCCTCTTTTCCACCCATTCCATTTTCAAAGCCTCCCAATCAGTGGTGACTTTCCCCAATGTAATCATCCATTGAACACCCAAAATAACATTGGTGTCTGGTATGTCAACTACAAAGAAGTGATCCACCAAAGTGTAGGATCCCATGGTGACTCAAAGTGATGGGACATAATGCATGCATTGCATTTTTCTATCTCCTGGGACCAAAACAGGGAATCCATCAAAAGTATCAGTGGGTATGGCCCTACTTTTCACAAGATGAGCATCAATAAAGTTGTGGGTGGCCCCACTGTCAATAATAATAGATACCCTCTGAGTCATGATTGAAACATGAACTATTAAGGTCAAGTAATTAGGTACTCCCCTTAAAGAGAGTTCCTCCAATAGGGGAAAATCTCCACTACCATCTCCCGATGGTGTTGGATCTCCCTCAAAATTTTCAGCGTTGTGACCTCTCCTTGGTTCATCATCTTATTCTTCCTCCTCAACATCTGAGAAGACTTCTATGTAGTGTGCTTTTCCAGCAGCACATCTATGTCCAAGTGCCCATGATTCTTGGCAAGTGAAACATAGCCTCTTCTTCCTTAGCTCCCTTCGGACTTCAATATCAAGAGGATTCTTGAATGCACTCTCCTTGGAAGGAGCAACTTTCTCTTCCTTCCCTTTAGAAAGGTAAGAGGGCTTTTTCTGAAAGGTTGCCTTTGCTTTTGGCAAGGCATCTTGAAGGTCTGTACCCCTCTCAATGGCATCATGCAATTTAATGGGCTTGGTAGATTTAACCAACCCATGCAGAGGTTCATCCAAGCCATCGATGAACATGTACACCCTCCTTGCTGCAGACATATCAAGAACCATAACGCATAATCTCAAAAACTCATAGATATAAGATTCTACATTACCTGACTACTTCAACTTTGCAAGGCTCATGAAAGGTGCTTCTGGATCCTTTCTGTCAAACCTCTCCACTAGTCTCCTAGTAAATTCAGAATAGGCAGTCACATTGGCATGGCCCAATGTAGAAAACCCATTGAACCACCAGTTACGTGCTTCACCTTCAAAGTGTAGCGCTACAATCTTGATAAATTCCATCTCAGGGACTTTGTTCAACTGAAAATAGATATCCATAGTTTCTACCCATGCTTTGGCAGAACTAGTGGATGACCCATCAAACTTGGGTAAAACTAATCTTCCCATAGAGTGATTTCGATCATGATTCTGAGTGAATCCACCATCTCTATAATGATGCCTTGGTCTTATTTTGTCCTTTAGGTGACAAAACTCTTGAAAACTCAGGTGGTCCTTGAATCTCTGATTCTGGGACTCATATTCTTCAAAATAGTCTTCAAGGGATGCTTTCTCATGAGGTACTTCATTCTCCATAGCCAAGAAAGTAGGGATAGTAGAGCATTGTGGAGCTTGTGGCTGGTTCAGTAGTTGACCATTCCATTGGTGAGGCATGCCAAAGCTTTCACCAAAATGAAACTTCCTAGGAGATTCCTTGAGCCTATCTAGTCTCATCTCTTTGATCTCTCTAGAAATATCTTGCACGGTTACCAAAAGAGTTCTTGCAAACTCTTCTCCTTCTTTATCACTTCCAGTTTCAGGGGATTTACCCTTGTCTTGATCATCATTGGGGTAATAAAATTTATTCTAGATTCTATTCTGATACCTCTTTGCTCTTTCAGTAAGAGTATCATCTTCTTCTAAGGTCATATTTTCTTTGGCTCTTCAATGAAAGAACAGGTTGTGCCAAGAATGATGTTATGATACCATTGTAATATCACAAAATGGGAATGCACAACAAAGCCTGTTGAAATAACACATTCCTTAGAAATATGTGCACTAAAATGAGTTTACAGCTCCTGGATCCCTTAGATCAGTGGATCTAGTGTCTAGATCCAAAAGGAGAGAAAAAAAAAATCAAACTAGGTGAGGTAAACATACCTCCCACCACCTAGTATAGATGGGAAACACCCAAAGAGAGGGGTTGCAACTATATGCAACAAACTGCTCAGAAATAATGCATTTTTTAGAGTATGAGCGGGAGACCAATAAGAGGGATCAAATTTTACAAAAAAAACAATAAATTAGTTCCATAATGATGTCCTTATAGCATACAGCGTAATGTAGAAGACAAGAATACAAGAAACTCCTCAAGAAAGAGGGTTGCAACACATGCATTGACTGCCAAATAGCTTGACATGGCTATTTATAAGAGCTGCAGTAGTTGTATATTACACTGCAGATCTAGAGCAGATATATGTACAAAGGATCAGATATATTTCAGATATGTACACTATAAAGGCTCCTTTACAAGATCCCCTTGGGGTTTTGATCAAATCATGCAACACAGAGAGTAGATGTGAGATCTAAAGTAGCAGATCTACAATAGTATTCAGAAATTTATGAATATTTTTACAATGGTGGTAGTTCAGATCTGTACAGAAAATGGATTAGCAATCTAATCCATGGATCACCATAGTCAAGGGAAAAACCCTAGCACCAGAGATTTATCCTCAAAAGTGGGTCAAAACACCCTGCAACTTCCTTCTTGAAAATAACGCAGTCCTAGAAGGGAAACTACGCTGTAGGTTGAAGCACTGGATTGGTCTGATGCCAAGATCTAGAATATCAGCTCCAAAGGTTCAGAACTCCCTTGCCCATGGGATACAAGACTTTCCCAGTGAAAAGAGGCTCTGAAATGGCATAGATCTGAGTAGGTCTAGCCTCCATTTGCTGAAGCTGGCAAGGACAACCAAACCCTCCACAGGATTTATGTTGTAGTTGAAAGATCTGCTTGGAAAAATGCCTGATAGTGGAGGAGATTAGTAAGAATCTTCCAAAAACTCCTCAATTGAAGAGGTGGGATTCCTGTATAGGAACACCCAAGTGTTAAGCAGCTCTATCCTCAGCTAAATAGCAGAGAATAATATATGTCTGAACAAAAAATATATTTAGTAATATGCACAATCAACAACCCTCTTGTACTGTCCTCCTCTTCCTCTTATAGGATGAAAGTCTTGTCAAACCCTAAACCATCTCAATGATTTAGTTGCATTCACATGAGAAGCCTCCAACTAAAACTGTGTTTTATGTCTAGGAGATGCATTGTATCTAGACAACGTTGTTGATTTGGTCTTGGTTGAATTGGGCAAGTGCTCCAGTATCTTTCACACCTAAGTGTGTTGATGTAAATAGCCCAGATTTGTCCATGTTCACATGTGCCATTGATTTATTTTGCTGATTAGGAGTTTAATTAATCCTCCTTTACATTTTTATTCATGAAACAAAATATTGAGACAAAATTGTATATTCCCATTAGCTTGGGATAATTAGGAATATTAAAACTGTTGATTTTTTAGCTTGTAATAACTGTTGATTTTTTATTGAAAGAAAACATGCTGTAACTGGGAAAATATGTTCGAAGAAGTGAATGCTTTGGGTTTGGTCATTCAAATTTTCTTCCATGCTGATCTGTCTTTGTTTATCCTTTAAGCTCTCTTTTAGGCCTTTAATCTTGGATTCTTCATTTCAAATATTTGATTTAGCCTTTAATCCATTGATTTTTAGAGTCCTTTAACTACCTCTTTCTCTTCACAGCATCTCTGTCTATATTTACTATGTAGGGAGGCATTTTCTGTTTGTCGGAGGGTTTTAATAACCACCAAGGATCATGAATCATTGGTGCTTTATGCTTGATATTTCACCTCCGTTCCCTTTAAAATAAAAAAAATCTCTGGATTGTCACCCATATTACTTAATTTGAACAATTCCAAACCCTTGAAATGCATTTCCACACTTCCTCTATGAAACTTGCACAATAAAAAACCAATTAATCTTTAAATCCCGCGTTTGTGCGTATTTTTTGCGTTTGTTTGCTATTTTTCGGGCATTAGAGCATTTTAGAGGTGGGGAATGGTAGATCGGGGCTTCGTTCCATAGCCATAGGGCTCCGAAGTATTCAAATCTGATGGCGGTATGTATTTATGGTGCGAAGAGGGGAGGGCAGTATTTGCGAACGAAGGTGTGGTTTTCACATGGAGCGAGGGGCGATAATGGTTTTGGGGAATCAAGTGTGATTCCGTTCATCAATTTACATGTGGCGGGGGGATATTACCTATTTTGCGCATTTTGGAAATGCTAACCATTGCATAAAGAATGTTGCGATAAGGGTTGCGGGCCGTTGGATCTCAGTGACGGAGATCAACAACGGTCGAGAATTCGGGGAGTGACAGGTAGGTCGAAGAAGGCGAGCCCAGTTGGATAGATGGAAAGTTTGAATGGGGCACGGAGTTTGGTGGAGAGTGGGGCCCAGGGGTTAAATAAACAAGCAGATGCACCTGATTTATAAAGTAAGGGGGAGGTTATATGATGGTTTTATCAAAGAGTGGGGGTTAAACAATATTAAAGAGGGGGCTTTAGTTTATATAACTGTCAGGTAAATAAACATAGAGGGTTTGGTTTTAATATATTAAAATAGTGTTTTAATATAAATCAACGGTCCCAAGAGGTTAAAATATAAACTTAAAAAAATGTAAAAAACTTGTTTTTACATTGTTTTAGGGCATATGAGGAAGAATAATGAAGGGAGAGAGCTGATGGGGGTTTTTTTTAGTGGGGAAAATGAGGTTTTTGGTAGGGAAGAGGATGAAAATGAAGGAAATAAGCATACTGAGAGACAGTGAAAATGGTTTGATGAAGTTAACGAAGGTAGTGAGATTTCTAAATATAGCTGATAGGCAAGGAATGTTATCTTTAGCTACTTGTACAAAAATCCATAGTCACCCACAGAATCTGTAGAATAAAAGAGGATAACACATGGGAGGTTGTCGGGGTTTGCAAGGAAGATCTTGCCAGGGTTCAACCAGATCGAGCCCTAACTCCTTATACCCTGACCTTGTTGGGGACATGCAAAGGAAAATAGAGAAAGAGAAGACCACTTTGATACCATTGATCTAGATTTATGTAGGAACATAATAATACACATAAATAAATATAAATACAAATATGCAGCAAAAATAATGTTTCACTTCATTAATATCAAATAACATAAATATGCTTACAGATATAATGGAAATAAACTAGCTAGGGTGCTAGTTGCGTATCTCTGAGAAGAGATGTGGTGGTTATAGGAATCTAAACTATGTTAATATGAGGCTCAAATTCCTATTTATTGTTAAGAAACAATTAAAAACCCAAAACATCCAAAAAAATAACCCTAGGAGATGAAGCGCCAAAACTGTGGGCCCTGTTTGGGTAAATTGGTATATAAATCTTCCTGGGGACGTAACTCTGGCATAAAATCTTTGTTTGATGTGCTCAATACCTTTTTAGAAATATATGTTTGAGGAATAAAAATTTTGAGTGAGAAAAATAAAACTATACACTTTTGTTTCTCTCGGTTTTCCCAAAAAAAATTCATTTAGGGGCTCAAAACGGCTTCAAAAGTTCAAGTCTCGAAAAACTGCTAAAAATAGTAGGTTGTGCTAAAACTAAAATACTGAAAGAACTGATGGTGGGGCTTCAAATGGAATAGGTGGGTGTCCACCAATATCCACATGTATTGTTAGGGCCTCAAAACCATTCTAGAAATTTAGGACCCGAAAACTTGCTAAAAATAGTAAGTTGTGCTGAAAATGAAAAACTGAAAGAACTGATGGTGGGGGTCCAAATGGAATAGGTGAGTGGCCACAAATATCCACTTGGATCATATAAGGAGTACATGATTAAGTTTCAATATTTATTGAGGTATGTGCCTTACCTCAAGGATGAGAAGACACAGGTTCAAAGGCTCATTCGTGGATTTCCATTAGCATTCAATGATCATATTCAGTATGATGAGCCTTAGTCACTATAGGAATTCATTGGGAAGTTGATGCATTGTTATGAGCAATTGAATCATAATTTTTATACTAAACTAGATTAAAAATTGAATGGAAGGACGAAAGGAAAGTGTCCACAAAAGCAAGCGAGACCTTATTATTTAGGTGAGAACGAAAATGTTGTTCCTTACAATAATTTTAATCCGGTAGAAAAGGGACATATACCTCAACTTGGAGAGCAAAAAAATAAGGGTAGTAGCAAAGAACTATTGCAGTGTTTGATTTGTGGAAAATATCATCACAAGAAGGATTGTATTTTTCATTAAGGAGACATATCTTATATCCTTAGTGCTAAGGAGGCTCTGAAATTTGGGGATGTGAGCAAGAGCATTCCTCATATCTATGCAATATTTAGTAATAAGAAGGTGGATAACAAGGATTCAATGATTGATATGGAAGGTAAGCCTTGTGATTGATTTAATTCCATTTTTATTTACCCTCAATATTATTATAGTTATGTTAATCTTGACCTAGTGGATAAGTGTGGTTTGAGAAAAGAAGTGCATGAAGATTATTGGTTAGTGTAGTTGGCTATATGTACTAAGAAAATAGTTCATTATTGGGTGAGAGCTCATGCATTTGATTTGAAATATGTGTCTACATCAACACATATAAATATTCTTCCATTGGGATCAAACCATATGATTTTTCATATGGATTGGTTGTACCTTCACAGGACTGAGGAAATATTTTATGAGAAGGTTATCGAGTGCTTCGAAAATTATGGAGATAATAGAATCTTGTAAGGTAAGAATAAGCCTACATCGGTAAGAATGGTTACAACTATGCAAGCTAAGTATAGTTGCAGGAAAGGATGTGTATTATTTGCAGTGCATGTTTCAGTGACAAAGGTAAGGATGTTGAGGATTTGGAAGTCCTTAAGAGGTATCTAGTTTTGGCACAACAGTTTGAGGATGTATTTCCAACAGATATATCATAGTTTCCTCCTCATAGGAAAGTTGGTTTCTCTATTGAGTTGGCACTAGGAAAAACACTACCATCAAAGGTACCTTACAGGATAAACACTCCATAGTTAGTGGAACTGAAGCTGTAGTTGAAGGAAATTCATGATAAGGGACACATTAGGCCAAATGTATCTCCTTGGGGTTCACTAGTGTTAGTTGTGAAGAAGAAGGATGATAATATTAGGTTGTGCATTCATTAGAGGAAAATCAATAATGTGACGATAAAGAGAATGTATCCATTATTGAGGATCAAATATTTATTTGATCAAATGAAGGGAGAAACAATGTTCTCGAAGACTAATTTGAGATCTGGATATTAGGTACAAATCAAAGGAGAGTAAACTTACAAGACTACTTTACCTACCAGATATGTGAATTATGGTTTCATTGTGATTCCTTTTGGTTTGACTAACACTCCAACCAATTTGATGTGTTTTATGAATAGTGTGTTGTGTCCTTATCTGTACAAGTTTGTGATATTATTGACTGATGATATAATGAAATATTCTAAGAATAAGGAAGAACATGTAGGACATGTGGCAACAATGTTAAGATTGTTAAGAGAACATTAGTTGTATGGAAATCATAGTAAGTGCAGTTTGTTTTAGACAAAAATTCACTACTTGGGACATGTCATTTCTAATGAAGGTATAGTAGTGGACTTGAAAATGGTCAAAGCTATCATGGAGTGGGAAGATCCTAGGAATGTGGATGAATTCAAATAATTCATGGGATTAGTATGTTATTACAAGACTTTCAGTAAGAGTTTCTCATGAATTACCTATCCTTTTACATCCTTGCAGAGTGTTGAATCACACAATTGGTTCTTTTTTACACGCTTTTTTTGTCCATATCCTTCTTCTTGATCTTCATAATGTCACATTGGGTGTAAAATTACAATGATTATGATATGGAAGGTATATAATTTTCTTTTATTTCATAAAATTATAATGTTATTTATTATTTAGTTTAATATTTACTTCAGCTACCAAATTTCAGTAATTCTGTAGGTAGCACATGATCGTACACCTAGGTGCATGGTCAGATAGGTTTTTAAGTTCATGATGATGGATCCCCATTGGGATTCGAAATGTTGACAATCGTTCTCTATCAATGTGGATAATCCGGAAAGCTCCCTAAAAAAAGGATTTTAGGTGCCAGCTAGAGAAAAAAACACACGTGTAGGTGGAAATTGATGAATAAAACGATTTCCTCCTACTCTCATGATTCAGATCGATGAAAGGAACATCCTAACAAAGTAGTGAAAGGTGAAGTCAACCAATGTAGTCGATGACACGGATGAGTGAGAAATGAATTTTATGCATCATGATTTGCTGTGATGATAGAAAATCATGACAGAATTGTGTAATGCTATGCTTAAAATTTGATATTAGTTTATGTTGATAGGTAATAGGCATATAGCTCTAAACAATTAAATGTGCAAGGGCTTTATAAATATGCCTCTCGATGGGGATGAATACAAACTGAATTTTTATGTTAACGATACTATGTTTTATATAAGTGAATTTTTGTTTTCTCATTGAGTATTCAAATGCATGGTTAAGTGCCTAGTTGAAAGCATCATATAATTACCTTCTTCTTGTGGACAGAGCCCTCAAGATAGTAAGGTATTTTATTTATTAACAATTAGTATTTCAGTTCATATCTCCTGTAGATTCTTTTCAATTTGATTCAGTATTTAAGTTTTGATTTATTTTAGATTTGAGTTTGCAATCATTTTGCTAATAATTTTTATTCTTCAGATATTTCAAATGCACATGGACAAAATATATTTTAAAATTGTAATGATATGAATAGGATTTTCCTTTTCATAGTTAATCTTCCTTTTTTATTAAGAAAATTCATTTAAAAGTGTTATGTGTGATTTCCATTTATGCAAGTGTGTGATTTCAATTTATTCAAGTGTGTTATTTCCATTCAAGCAAGTGTCAGATTATGAGTAGGATTTTTTTTAAATTTTCTCTTTCATTCAAAAAAAAAAACACAAGTGATATGAATATGGAAAGATATTCTACAGGTATATTTATAGGTAGACATAGAATTTTGATTCACATATCACGACTCACCCAACCATGACCTCGTACTACTACACAATCCACCCAAATTCATATGCCATGAATTGTAGATAGACACAAACTTATTGAGGTAATTAGATCTCAAATCCAACCTAGAGATTCACCGACTTCACTAATTGAAGCCATAATAGAAGAAGAGGATCCTACATCCTGTTGAGGCCTTGTAATTTCGTTGCCACAACATGGGGGAAAACCATCCAGTCCGGACCTTAGAGCAAGTCCTTTTTCGTTTGGTGTGGTGGCTCCGACTGGGGAGAAAGGGACCAGTTTACCAATAAGGATGATTTAGGGGTGTGTTTTTTTTATATAACATGCAATGGGAAATTATTTTAATCTATCACATGCATTTATCTTACACTTATCTATTCTACTATATACCCACGGTGTTTCTTCCTTTATGCGATCTAAAGAGATATTCTCCAACTATTAGTAATGAAAATTATTTACAAGTTGAAAGAGATGAAAATTATGTAAAGATGATCTTTTTAACAAAATAGTTTGATTAAAATAATTGTGAAAAGTATATCGCATTCATATGTGTGATTATATATCATATAAAAAATCATAGACAAATATTAGTATAGAAGTGAATTTAACATTTATTTATGACATTTCAAATATATAATGCAAGTAAAAAGATAAATGTCAATCTACAAAGAAAAACTTAATACAAGTGAATAGAAGTACCATATGTACGAAGTCCTACTCATATAAATTGACAATATATTTTTTGATCCTCTTCACTTCCAAGCAATTTAAAGGGTACAATAGTGCAACAACAGTTAAACAGCTTCAAATGTAAAAAGATAATAGATTTTGTTTCATTAATCCATCAAAGCATTTACAAAATTATAAAAGTGCATTCTTTACAAAAGTTTTTGACAAATTTCTGGACCCTTCTCTAAATGCATGAGAAGGATTTAAATACTAAACTAAAATATTTTTAAAAATAGATTATTACATAAAAGTAGAGGAGGTTTCAAACAACCATCCTCGTAAGACAAACTTAAACTACAGTCTAGGAAAATAAAGTAACAACATAGATTATGAGTTCTGATCCTCCATTTGGATTTGATCCTAAAGTTAACAAATATATAGCATGGGTTTGAGCTGAGATGGCTGTGAAATTATCAATCTGACTTGTCCCTTGAATACTACATTTGAGAGTGTTGGTTGTGATCTTTTTGTTGAATCAGTTAATGACTACAGGGTTTGGTATTGATGATAATATTTGATCAAAAAATTCCAATAATTTTCTTGATCAAACTTATTTACTCTTTTAATCATTTCTTCCTGAATTTCTGTCTTTTGTTTCCATTGTGCTTACAATGGCTTGATTTCTAAGAGCACCTCAGATGTGGATTCTTTGATAAGCTCAACTTTCAAAATTTGTTCACAGACATATTCAATAATTTTCTTTGTTAACCTTGATGCTTTTGTTGCTGCTTTGTTTGCTTGCCTTATCTATGCTTCCCAATATTTAAATAATATTTCCTTGTGAAATTTATCTACCTGGGGTAGATAAGCTTTCTTTCCTCAGTCTGATGCTTGCCATTGAATTTTTTCATTGATTTTCTTCTCAATTTTCACACACTCAAGTTTCTGGATAGCCACTTGTTGGATCATGATTTCACTTGAACCATAATAAGAGTTAGTGATAGAAGCTTGTTGGAAAAGTACTTCTTGTTGCTGCTTTAGTTTAGCATTCACATCCAATGATTCCCTTATGAATTTCTATAGTTGTGGCTAGATTTTTAACTTGTTTATTGTTTCTTCCGGTTGTGTCTGATTTTCTGTAAGTTGCACTTGATCCTTCAAATTTAATCTTTCAAACTCCTTTTGAAACTGAGACATTTTCAATTCTGTTTTCCTACTGGAGTTAGACTTTTCTTGCTCTCACAGTCTTTTCTAAATCTTGTATTTTATCTTCTCTCTGCTTTAGTAACATTTGAAATTTAGTGGCCTTATCAATAGTGGCAATAGCATATGCCCCTACAAACTATGATAGCTTGGTTAAATCTTCAGTAGGATCTGCTAGAGGATCCTTCAATAAAACGTCAACAAATTCATTTGTAAGATTATAGATTGTATCATCAATTCTTATCCTTTTTCTTCTTTTGACTACAATTTTATGATTAGGACTATAGAAGACATCCAGTGAAGTAATTTCCTCAATTTTTAAAACTATCTGTTCTGTTGGGTAGGTCGGAATGATCTCTCGATCATGAGTTTCAGGAACTTGTTGTAATGGAGAGGCAGTTTGCACTAATTTTTGAGAATGTTCTGCCATTTGAAAACTAGTATATTGATCAGTATTAGGATTTGTTTGAGGTGTTTCCAGTGCCTTAGAAAAATTATCCCATTCAATATTCAAATCCTTTGGCTGAGATTTTTGTGACTGATCAGGTGTATTTTGGTTGTGTTGAACTTGTTGGGAAGACAATTAATTTCCATTAATTCCTCCTTTATCTTGTATCTCAATCTCTTTGATTACTTAATCAATTACCTTTTATGGGTTCTCATTTCTATTTTCAGATTCATTACCAGAATGATATGAATTCTGAGATTGATGTTTTGATTGCCCTAACTCATCTTCAGACATGTCTTTAGCTTCATTATCCAAGCTAATACTTGGTGTAATATTCCTACAATTTAGCTTTCAGCTAAATGGAATATTATGGATTATTTTGTCACTAGGTATGTGAATAAGTGGGTAGGGAGGCCCATAAATTTCCTTAGCAACAATAAAAACGCTTCAAATGTGAAAGGAGACCCTCTAAGAAGCTAAATAAAGCACCTTTAAGTGTGAACATGGGTTGAATCATGTTGAATAGGTCAACTTTGACCAAATCAACAACGTTGTTATGGACGAGTGGACATTTAATGAGGAATAACACAGTTTTGGTAGGATATTGATTACATGGAGGCAATGACCTAATTGAGTGGGGCCAAGGGTAAAGAAGCTCATAACTTATATAACGAAGAGGGTAGCCATATTGGATATGTTTTGGCTTATTATTTTGTATATGGTTTATTTAGAATTTTGGCATTCTTCAACTGTTTAGTTTAGTTTGCAGTGTTGTTTAGCACAGAGTGTTCCCGAGCAGGAATCCCATATCTTTCCTTGAGAGGCCTCTTGGAGGAGTATTGCACTAAATTTCCATACTCAGGCTCAAGGCCAAGCTACAACTTTCTTCATCAACGCAGTTTCTAAAGAATATTGTGCTTGGTTATAGGGTGCAATAGTGAAGAATTAGATTGGGTGTCTTCAGAGCTAGTTTTGCAGTGGAGGAAGGTTTTCATCCATTGGAAAGCCTGTAAAAATGCCCCTTGAGATTTATTGAAACATTTAGCAGTAGGATAAGGAATATTCATCCCCTACACCGTAGTTTTAGCCCAGATCTGTGTTATTTTAGGGAGGATTTGCAAGAGTGGTTGTATTGGTTGTTTTGGGAGGTGATTTCTTCAGTGGAATTGTCATTCTTTCATCCAGAGGATATATTGGAGAAGATATGTAGTTTCTACATCAGTTTCAGCCATATCTTCTCATTTCTTTTGTTGCAACTTACCTTCATCCCTAGGACTACATCTTACATTGGCACATTGTGTGCATTTTACGGAAACCCTCTTGGGTTCTATTGGAAAGCTGATCTAGTGCCCAGATCTGTATGTCTAGACTCTACTGGGGCCTATATCATTATTGTTTCTATAATTTTATCATCTCCAACTGTAGTTATGCTTAATATTACTGCGCTGTAGTTTCTCTCCGGGATTTTGTATTGTAACAGAAACTCATATTTGAGAGTGATTTCTTTTGGGAGGCTTGTTTCCTTATTGTATATGATTTATGCCTCACTAATTTTTATTGATTTGCTACTCTAATATATAATGTTATGACTCCATATTGGTCTCATGGTTTCATGTGTTAAATACTTTCTTCTTCTTTCATTTTATGCACTATATTCCTTCTTTTCTAATTTGGGAATATTGCAGTGGTATCAGATCATAATCTTGGCTTAGCCTGTGCATTCAACCAATATGTCACCATAAGGAGAATCTTCTCACAAGAAGAGAATATTTACAGAAGAAATAAAGACAAAAATCTATTATTTGGAGGAAGGGAGGAAGAGGGGCTCTCAAAGCTTCTTTTTCAAACTATGTAGATCACTCATGAAGATATCAAGAAGATGATAAGGGAGATGTGTAGAGAATCTCCAAAGGGTTTTGAATATGAAGCAAACCCTAGATTTTTCATAATGGGTGTGAGAATTTAGCCACACAATCTGATCCATAGTGCAGTATTATGCCCATATTTACTGCAAAATGGATGGAGGAAGAAGATGCACCAAAGGAGGGGACTTTGAGTGACCATCTTCAAGAGTATGAATCTCAATCTTGGAGATTCAAGGAGCACTTGAACTTCCAAGATTTTTTCGAATTCAAGGAGAATAGAAGGCCCAACAATCACATCAGAAATAGAAGAGGTAGATTCTTTCTACCAAATTTTGATGGGTCATCTAAATACATAGCCAAGGATTGGATAGAGCAGTTAGAATCATACTTGCAGGTACATCAAGTTTCAAAAAAGGAAGCCCTTAGGATAGCAGTGCTATGTCTTGAAGGTAAGGCTAGTACTTGGTGGTTTTATGAATATTATGTATTTAATCATGCAAATATAGATACTTGTGTAAGATTCACTAAGAGATTAGTGAAGATATTTGATGTAAAACAATCTGAAACATCTTTGATTGAGTTAGAAAAACACAATCATTCAAAACCTTTGCATGAGTTGGAAAGATCCATTGCACCAAATCCACTTCAGATTTCTATTGAGGGGGATAAAAACTTGTATGGTACCTTGCCAAGGGAAAGATCCCCATTGCAAGAAGAGCTTTATTCTCAAAAGGAAGACATGGAGGTTCCTCCTTCAAGGGAAGATCAAGATCTAGGGTCTCTCATTATTGATGAGGTATTCTCAAATATTAACGAGGGGGAAGAGCAGAGAGAAATTAACAACATTGTCACATCAGGAGGAGAACCATCACCACATGGAGATGGGAATGAAGCTATTTCTTCAAGTGGAGGAGCTTTTGCATCTTTGCAAAATGTTCCCAAGGAGCATCATGTGACAATAGTGATGGGCAGTAACACCTTAATCAAAGGAGGAGAAGAAAAGGTGGATCAGCATCAAAGGTTGGGGAGCATGCACCCTTGTTTATTTCAAGGGTTTAAATACAGAAGAAGGAGACTGATTTATGTGGTGAAAGGAGGGACAAATCAGTCCACTCACCTATACATTCTACTTCAGATTTTGATGTCTCTTTACATGGAGGCATTCCACCAGGGATACCCCCTGATTGGAATATGAATAAATATTTCTCTCAACATGGTGTAGCATTGATATATTTGGCTAGGAACACTGTTACCGATGAAATAGGTAACCTGACCTCAAAATGAGAACTCTAGCCCAAAAAGACTCAAAAAACATGAAAAAACACCCCAAAAACAAAAAAAAGAGTATTCCAGAACGCACTTGGTTTTTTTTGAAGGTCAAATTTCAACATTTTATAAAATTATGCTAAAAACAAAATTGTTTCTTGAAAACAGGATTGAAAAAACACCCTCAAAACAAAACCAGTTGATGCTGGAATAACAAAAAAAAAAAATTGTGTCATATTTTGACATATTTAAAAATAGAAATAACATTTTTAATATTTAAAATTAAGACATTAAAAAAAACCTAAAATTTAAGAAAAAAAAAATAATAAAAAATAAAAAAAATTTAAAGATTAAAATCTCAAAATATATAGAAATTAAAAAAAAATAAAAAAAAATAAAAAAACAAGTTAAAAAAAGAAAGAAATTATCAAAAATAAAATATAGAAATTAAATTTAAAAATGAAAAAGAAAATGTTTATTAAATTTTAAAAAAAAAATAAAAAAAAATAAAAAAAAATTTAAAGAAATATATTAAATTTTAATAAATTTAAAACTTTAAAATAAAAATTAAAAAAGTAAAAAAACATTATTGAAATTAAAAGTAAAAAAATGAAAAATTAATTAAAAATGAAAAATGAAAAATAAAATACAATAAAAATATTAAATTTAAAAAAATATATATTTAAAAAATAAATTAAATTTAAATTATAAAAAATAATATATATATATATATATATATATATATTAGATTTTATTAAATTTTAAAAAAAATGTTAATATTAAAATAACAAATTAAATTTAAAAAAGAAAAATATTAAATTTTAATAAATAAATGAATAAACAAATAAATTTTGAAATAAAAAATAAATTTTAAATATAAAGAAAAAAAAAACATTGTTAAAATAAAAAGTTAAAAAACTTTAAAAATCAATTAAAATTGAAAAATTGAAAAAAATAAATTAAATAAAATATAAAATAAAAAACAAATTAATTTGAAAATATTAAGTTTAATTAAAAAAACCAAAATCTAATTTGAAATACACAATTTTAATTGAAATAAAAAAATATATAAAAAATTTATGTTATTAAAAAAATAATAATAAAAAAATAAAAAAATTAAAAAAATTATTAAATTCAAATAAATTAAAAAAAATACAAAATTTACTAAATTTTAAAAAATTAAATGAAAAAACTAAACATAAAATTTAATAATAAAAAAAATATGAAAAAATTAAAAAAGAAAATCAATTAAATAAAAAAAAAATTACAAAATTTAATAAAAATTATTAACAAAATTTAGAAAAAAAAATTAGAAAAAAAAATTAATAAAATTAAAAAAAAAAACAAAAAAAACAAAAAAAATTAAAACAAATTAAATTTCAAATATAAAAATTAAATTAAAAAAAAAAAAAATGAATTTAGAAAAAAAATCAAATTTAAAAAAAAAAAAATTTAAATTTAATTTGTTTTAATTTGTTTTAATTTTAAATTTAATTTGTTTTATTTTTATTTTTATTTTTTTATTTTATTTTTATTTTTTATTTTTTATTTTTTATTCATATATTTTGTTTTTAAATTTAGTATTTTAGATTAATTATTTTTTAAAATTTAAATTTATTTATTAAATTTATTAAATTTTAATTAATTTTTTTTAATCTTTTAGTTTATTTAATTTTTCATTTTTAAAATTTATAAATTTTTTCATTCGAAAAAAAACAGTAAACTTATGGATATTTGTTTTTTAATTATTTGCACGTGGTTTTTTTCATTTTTTTTGTTTTTTAATGATAGTTTTTTTTTTAATTCTTTTATTTTAATTTTCTTTTTTCAATTTTAAATTTTGTTTTTTTTTTTTTAAATTTGTTTTTTTTTTTGTTAATTTTAAAATTTGTATTTTTTTTCTTACTATTATTATTTTTCTAATTTAAAATTTAGAATTTAAATTTTTCTTTCTTGTATTTTATTTTTTTTATCTAACTTTTATTTTTTTAATTTAAATTATTTTTAAATTTTCTATTTAATTTTTTTTTTAATTATATGGTTTTTTTTAATAACCTAGAAAAAAATGTTTTTTTTTTGGGTTAATTTTTGTTCTTTTTCTTTAAATTATGTTTTTTTTTTTGAAATTTTTTCATTTCTTTTGATATAATTTTCGAATATTTTTGTTTTTGTTTTTTATTTTTTTTATTTTTTATTTTTACGAGTTAATTTTGTTTTTTTTACATTTTTATTGGTTTTTTATTGTTTTTATATATTTATTTTTTATCTAAGTTTTTTGTTTTATTACCAACATGAAAATCACCACTCTAAAAAAAAAAGGTTGATGCTGCATCAATATGTTTCAAAATTAGCATGAAAATCACCACTCTAAAAAAAAAAAGTTGATGCTGCATCAATACATTTCGAAATTAGCATGAAAATCACTAACATTTTAAAACAAATATTCATAATTCATAAATAAAAATATTAGAGTGTCAAAAATGTGCTAAAAAAAAAAAAAGGTGATTCTGCATCACCACTTTTCAAAATCGGGTGATTTTTATGCTACCAAAAAAAAGTAGGTAACAGTGTGGTTACCTATTTCATCGGTAGTAGTGTTTAGGGAAGGAGCCTTGGGAGGAGCTAGAAAAACTCAGAGAACCTTTGATGGGTTCAAAGGAGGAGTGAGCAATTTTCTGATATGGACATTGCTATCTCCCACTCAGCGATTTGCGCGGAAAGATTATTCAGAAATCTATAATGACATGAGCATGGTGTCAAATGTCCACTCCATAGCCTTGTTGCAGCAATTGATACTTCCACACATGAGGAATATTTTTTAATATGACAAGAGGTTATTAACACTCTTGCATGCATTGGAAAAACTATGGAATTTTTGGATGGGAAATAGCTTCCAATAGGAGGTTGGCCTCCATGAACTTCAATATTGTCCTAGGCAAGATTAGTTGCAGGGGAGGCAACAAAAGTGGGGTAACAATCCTCCAACATGTGGCTTTGGCATTGAGCATGTCAAAGAGCGGAATTATGATGTGACGGGAGCTTCATTTCAGATTTCTACAACGCTGTCATTGTTGGGAAGCCTAGATCCATATTGAGAGTCCCAACTATTAGTGGAATATTCCAAGAACCTCTTGACATGTAAGGTTCTTGATGGGAAAGTGATAGATAGGAGGTATAGAGTGGTTTATGGAGTTATTTATTTCCATGATCAGATCTATTTGACTAGAGACTCCAAGATCAAAAGGGAGATTCTACATGTAGCATATGAGGCACTCTCTTCAGGACATGTAGACTTCATTGAATCTTATCACACCATCATGGAGGAATTCTATTGGTAGGATCTCAAAGAAGATGTGCACCAACATATCAGGAGATATGTAGCTTGTTGGATGTACGAGGAGGAAAGCAACCACCTTGCAAGGTTGTTTCAATCACTTCCCCTTTTGATGGAGAGATGGGAAGGCTCATCTATGGAACTATTCACCAAATTTTCTATAATATATGGTAAATATTGTGTTTTGATGTGTATTTATCAACTAACAATGTATGTGCACTCCTTTACCATGCATTTGCAGCACCTTTCTCTACAAGAGAGAAAACTTCTTTGTGGGTTTCATGGTCCTTTTAGGACTACAGTCAATGATGGGTGTTAGCCACTTGTGAAATTTGTTATACCAAAAGGTGGCTAAATGATTTTTGGAGCCCTCAAGGAACAAATGTTGTTGCAAAAGGTGTTGTCTCTTGAAGACTCTTGAAGGCCTCATGCCTTTGTCCAAATCTTCATTGTTGCGCCCATTTTACAATCAGAAATTCTGCTGATTTTAAAGCCAAAATATTGTTGCAAACTCCTTTTTCCCTTTCCTTTCCTTTTTCTAAGCTCCCTTTCCTTTCCTTTTTCCAAACTAACCTCATTTTCCCCTTTCCTTTCATCAAATCCCTTTGATAAGGTTTAAGACCCTTTCTTGCCTTATCGAAACCCTCAAACTCCTTTGAAAATCATTAAAAATCTATAAAAATCACATTTTTTATATATTATGGACTTAAGCCCCTTGGGCTAAGTCTTTAACCCTTCCCCTCCATACGCCCTGGTGTTGGAACTAGGTGTTGGCCATCCGAGCGCTTATCGCGTTGCCCAATTCCGATTAGCCCTACATCCATTAACCCCCGGGTCATATGGCTTTCCATATAGACCATGGCCCTACAGACGGGCACCAAGCCATATTGAAAATTAATATTTCGCCCCCGAAGTATAAACCTTCGTTTATATAAATTTGTCGGTTTTTATTATATCCTAAAGTTTTTCCACCGGTGCAAAGTTCTAGTCACTCTCCATCGTTGATCTGATCTGCAGATCGATGACATGCAATCTATCGCCCTAGTGGTCCCCACCAGCCACCCACTATTGCAAAAACAAGCAGAATTCATCGCACCGCTTTTGAGAGGGAGGTGGTTTTTTCTGTTTTGCAGTGATTCCATTCAACGACCGACACGTGGCTTTGAGCCCTTTTGAAATATTTCCCTCATCACGCATTAAAGTTCAGACATGGGCCCCGCACGATATTGACGTCCACCGTCCGATCTGAGGCCGCTCATCGGACAGTGATCGCACTCTGAAGACACCCGTGCAATAACCAGGGTACGACACAAGGTTAGAAGCATCTCTGTCATCGATCTGATTTACAGATCGACGGCCCACACTCCATCGCCCTAGTCCCCTCGTCCACAGCGGCAGTCAACAGTCCCACAAGAGCCGGTGGCCCCCAGTGTCACATCAGCATCCACGTAGAGAATTTTAATTAGGGCAGATCTTCATTGTTTCCCCACACAGTCGGAAAATCCAGACTCGAGGGTTTTATTCATCCTAATTTTATTAGGAATCTAAAGTCCAGGCTCGTTTTATAAGGTTTTTATTTTTGTGATCTCCGCCGTTGATCACTTGGGCTGCTCTCATCTGACGGCCCATGATCGTCTTGATTCTCAATCTTGATTTTTGGCCATTTTTTGCTGAAACAAAGGTTTTAACCCATTTCTCCATTTTGCCAAAAAATAACTCGTTTTCTTTGACTTTCTGCCTCTGATCCAGATTTAATTCCTCACCCATTTCCTTTTGACTCCTCTGATCAATCTCAACCACTGGATGATGCCATCCAACGGCCACGCTCTCCCCACATTTCCTTCCTAATCAGTAAACCTATACATGCAGGATTTTATAACATTGTTCGTATTTTGCATGGTTCCAGTGGTTTTTTCCGCTATGTCTAAATAAAATTCAAAGGCAGAGGGTGACGATCCTCCCGCCTTCAATTCATCAAAGAGAACCATTCGTAGGGCTTAAACTCCACGTTTCATCGGTGTTTCATGAGGCATTGATGCCATATCACCCCTGCGCAACCCTGCACACCAACAAACACAGTGAATTAGGCACAAATCAAAGAGTATCAGTGTCGAAGACAGGAACGCACTAGAACATGAGATTGAAGACAGATCTGTGGGGATTACGGCTAAGATGGATTATCAAAAGCGTAATCCCCAAATTAAAACACAGTTTGAAAAAAATCTTAAATGTTGATCAAACAGAAAGGCCTCCACCGCGATAGCTAAGGCTAATTGATTCCTCCCAGCTACCACAAAGCCACATAAGCCTCAAAGAATTCAATCAGAGGCCGAATTTATTGATCAAGACAAGATATCTGCCTCACGACGCAGCCAGAGACTAAATTCTGAAAACAAAATTAATGAAAAAATATCATCATAGTTACTTTGACATCACACAAAGCCTCAAAGGTCAGAAAGAGCTCCCATCGAGCTTAAATATTTATGTAAATAATTTAATATAGAGGACACCTATGTAAGCTTCTTCATTAAGCCCGCCAAAGGCTGAGAAGCCGTTATGACTGTATTAATTATAAATGGAGATCCTTTATTAGATCTCACCTCCTCATTCTTCTATAAATACTACTGGAGAAGATGAGAGAGGGGATGGTCGATTTGGCTACTAAACATTGAAATGTAATTGAGCTTGAGACTTCTACTTGTAAATAGTGTTCACTGGCCCTTGGAGCTTTTATTGTGATAGATAAGTTAGGCTGAGATGAGTAGATGATTGCTAAAGTAAAGCATTGGACCTGAAGCTATAACTGGTTTGGAGCATCAATACAAGTTGATTTATCGGATCCTGGTATATGTTGACGGTGATGTTTTTCTCATTGTAACTTGTTATTTTGTTTATGTTTTCACTGTGTTCATATTCTCTTATAAAGAACAGCATGCATGGAGTTAGGACCTACTGTATACCAGTACCCTTCTCTGACTGAAAGTCTTTATCTGAATGTTTTCTTCCAATCTGTGTTATTTGGGAATGATTCAATTCAGTTTAAGCATAGGAATGTTGGCGTTCCCTCATCTTATTGTCTTAGCTGAATATTATTCTTAAATGTTATGTTCAGTATATGTTAAGTAGAGATGAAATAAGGAAGATATGGTGTGCCCTGGTCCTATTTTTTCCCCCAAAGACTATCTGAATGTTTCCCTTGGAATGTGTTGAAAGCTCGCTAGTTTAGAAGCACTTACCAGATCTTAGACCATTCTTTGTTATCATTTGTGTTTCCTTTGTTTTTAAATGTTTTCTATTGAAAGTGTATCAAAGTCTGGCTAGTTTAAAAGTACTTACCAGATCCTAGTTTAATTTTATGTCTTTCTTAAGTGTATGTCAAAAGCTAGCTAGTTTAAAAGTACTTACCAGATCTTAGGTTTCTCTTTGTTCTGCATCTGTTTAATTCCCCTTCTTGTTGTATTATTTCATTCCATAAATAAAAATTTAAAGAGATCCTTAGACATAGATGACTTTCCCCATGGACCACTCTTACCTCTTGTTGTTTCAATTAAACCCTATTATGACTCCATAGACCAATGGACTAAAACCTGCAATTATATATTTTCCTGGCCAAAGCTTACTCTGATTGCTTGAAACTTCTCACCTTTGAAACTCTTTGCATTTAGGACGCTCCACCTCAAACAGTAATCATGCTCAACCATCCAAAAAGAAAAAAAAACCCTTGGCCTTCATAACTAGCCTAACATCATCACCCAAAACTTCAAAGAAAAATCCATCTTTGGACTATCAGAGAGATCCCTCTCCGGATTTAGGAGGGCTAGATCCTAGAATCCCAAAGTGGTTGAAATGATGTTTCTCCCTACGATCATACTTTTTCCAATCTTGCTAATTATAGGGAGCTAACATTTCTGGCGACTCCACTGGGGAACGAACCCAAAATCATTTTCATTTTAAGGTAACCATAGGATATCAGAGATTTGTTTCAAAGAAACGTTTGCTATTTTAACTAGCTGAGCCACCAGCAACTAACATTTCTAGCGACTCCACTGGGGATCGAACCCAATTAAAATCTTCGGTTCCCCTTAAAACTTCATAAAACCTTGGGAGTAAAAAGCAGCCTTTTCAAGCAATACCAAGTAATGGTAATTATGATGAAACTTGTTTGAATTAGTGACAAACTAGGCAAGACCTAGGATTCTCATAAGTCTTTATCTAACCTTGAAAGATCAGTTGGCTTAGCCATAAGAGTAGACTTTCTTTGTCTCATAACCATAGCTAAGTTTTGAAACAGAGTTAGGACATTATTAGAAACCACACAACTGAAAAATAACTCAGAAAACCCAAAAATATTTCAGATTGGTATCCAATAAACATGGTGGTGGACCATAAAACCTTTTACCTCCTTACGAGCTAAAAAATTCCACTTGGCGACTCCACAATCCTGAGAAGACCTTAAGACTCCACTGGGAAGAACCCTTATCATTGTAATATCATTCAAACTCAGTTAGAGGACTGCAGGATTACAATTTGTGTAAACAGACTAGTTAACCTCTTAAAGATTGTCATACCTGGTTGAACATTTCTTGTTTATTTGGGTCTGAAAAACACAACATAGTGGCTCCTAGAAAGATTCACACTAGAGCCTATCCTGACCCTGATCCACCTGAGATAGTTGATAACCAAGAAAGTATTCTTAGGAAGTCTCCTAGGATTAAATTATCAACTGTTTTCGGATCACCCTTGAGAGCTAATTCAGTCCCTGAAAATCTTTCAGCTCTACAACAATCACAAGTTGAATTGGTAAATCCATTTAGAACTAGGTCTCTTGGTGATTTAGATCAGTTAGATTCTAAGTCTTCACTTTCATCTCCTAAAACAAGTGAACATCCTGGTAGCAGAGAAACAACACCTCCTGATTTACATTTCCTTCACAACTTAGGTGTCTCTCACCCATGATCATCTCAGCAATCTACTCCCGGTCCATCCACTTCTGCTCACCCTACGTCCACTGTTCAAACCACTCCACTTCAGCCCACATTCCCTTTTGTTAATCCACCCCTTGTGAATCCACCCCCACCACATATCATGGCAACATAGTATGCTCCCTTAGTCCTTCCTGTACCATTACTCAATCTCCCACAGGACTATCAGTCCAAAATTCCATTATATGATGATAGTAATGCTACAAATGCATTACAACATGTGGATAAGATGAATGACTACTTTGACAGAAATGAAATTGATGATGATTCTGTGAAGCTTAGATTATTTTCTCAAAGTTTGGGGGGAGAAGTAAGAAAATGGTTTAAAGGCTTGACCCGCCATAGTATCAATGATCTCCAAACCTTCCATCAGACATTATTAATCAAATGGGAAGCGAAGAAAAATCCTCTCCAAGTCCTTTTTGATTACAAGAACCTCCATAGAAACACTGGGGAAAGTGTGCAAGCTTATTGCACTAGATTTAACAGTGTGTATAATGCCCTTTCCCCAGATCTAAAACCTCTACAAGGCTCAGCTTTAAACAAGTTTCCTGAAGGGTTTGACCCTGAGATGGCCTATCAGCTGAGAGAGAGAGATCTTGCAACTCTTGAAGAGATGCAAAAAGGAGCTCTTGCTATGGAAGTCAACTTGATAGAGAAGAGAGCAAGAATGAAAAATGAGAAGAGAGTGTCTTTTAGAGAGGAAAACACACTTTCTACTTTGAACTCAAATATGGAGAGAACGATGGAGGAGATGATGAAGAAAATGAGCATCCTTGAGAGAGCACAAGCCAGTCAAAACCAAACTGCTCCTCAAAACAGAAATCAGAATCAGAGTCAGAATTTTAGAAGGAACCAACCTCCAAACATACCTAGGGAATATGATCAACAGATCACTCCTCCCTTTCATCAAACCTATGTAAGTGAGGTTGAATAATCAGATGAGATGATAGAAGAAGATGATATCAACATGATGGGGGTAGATAATGATGACTTTGAAGTCCATTATGATAGAAAACAAGGTCTTTACACACCCTATGATGACGAAAGATGTTAGTATGAATATTTTGTCAAAGTGTACGAAAAAAGACCACTTTAGCTACGCATAAATTATAGCCCTAACATCAAATATGACTGCCAATATCTTCAGATATGTAGTTAGTTGATCAAGAAAAGTGCTGCAAAAAACCATATCTATGCATAAAGAGACATTAAGCAGTAAAAACAAGGTTTTGCTCCATACATCCAATAGACAAGACAAGAACAATGTTTTTTGAAAGAATTTTTTGTATTAAGGGCACCTGGGAGGAAAACAAGAAGGTGTTTCCAATTCTCCTCAATGGGATGGGTTCTTGGAAGTCCTCAGCACTTCAGATCTAGCATTTCTCTCTCTTGTTGGTGTAGAAAACCTAGACAAAGATAGAACTCAAAGGGAGCTCACACAGCAAATAATGGAAAATATGACAATGATGATGGCTCAAAGTCAGACCAAGAATCTAGATCCGGAGTGATCTAATAGGCAACAAAAGGTGAAGAATGGTAGGAGAAAACCTTCCTGTTTATAAAAAAATATTGGGTCATTCTAGATCTTGGTGCATGATTAAAATAACATTAACCAAATCTAGATCCACCTTTTATGGAATATTGTATTATATTTGTTGGAGGGAAAAAGTATTTGACTTGGGTCAAATCCCTTTATTTGTGAACAATAAATAAATAAATGATTTATTTATCATTTTAAGGTGGTTAAAAGATAATCAAATAAATAATGATTTATTTAATTATTTATGGGTGATTTAGTCATATTTAACAAGGAATATTATTTAAATGAGATTTAAATAATTATTCCTAGAAAATAATGAGATAAATAAAGATTCATCTAATTAATTTCTTTGTTTTGGGTTAAACATGACCAGGAAAATCAAACAAATATAGGTTTGTTTAATATTTCCTTTTGGGGTTTCCTGTTTAGACCATAAACAACCTAATAAATGTGTTTTATTAAGTTATTTTACATAGTGAAAGCAATTTTACTTACGGTAAAATTGGTCTTACATGGTGTACTTTGGTCCATCTAATGATAATAGGTTAGATGACCAAAAAATGGTGTAACAAAAGAGATGATGATGAAAATTATTATCAAGACATGGAAAATGTCATCATATAATCTCAAAGAGAATATGACCTTAGAAGTAAAACTAGTCAACAAACTCCCAACACCAAAACCTCTCACAAATCTTCACAAAACAACACTGTAACCAAGCCTAAAGTTGTCAAACAAAAGGACAAAGTAGTGGCTGTAAATTATGATAATGGTAAAGAGGAAGGCACTCAAAACAATGAAAAACAGATTGCAGACATTAGTAGTACTAACATCTCAGCTAGTACTCCTGTTAAAACCATTTTTTCAAATGTAAATAGAACAAATCAGCAAGTCGTTATGCTGATAGAGTGACAGCTAATAAGGCTGAGACCAACACTTAAAAGAGTCAAATTCCTTTTAGCCTGGAGCAAGAAATTTCAAAGATCAAAATATTTGTTCCCTTGACTGAGTTAGCTTCCCAGCATGTATTTCGAACCCAAATTTTGAAGGCTTTAAACATAGAGGACTTTAATGACACATTCAATCTTAACGATGATCAACCAGAGTTGATTTTTGGCCCTAAGATTGAAGGTAGATATCAAGAGGGACTTGTTCCTCCCTTTTATGTTAGTTTAAACGTTCATGACAAAAATTTTCATAATGCTATGCATGATTCCGAGGCTTCTCATAATTTAATGCCTAAAGATGTAATGGAGAGCCTTGGTCTAGAAATCACCAGACCGTATAAAGACCTATACTCCTTTGATTCCAGTAGAGTAAAATGTTTAGGATTAATCAAAGACCTCTGTGTTAACTTAGCCCAAGTTTCAGCCAAATGCCTAGTAATGGATATTGTTGTGGCTGATGTGCCCCCAAAGTATGGAATGTTATTATCTAGGTCTTGGGGGGCTAAGTTACAAGGGACTATGAAAATGGACATGACATATGCAACTATCCCTGTTTTCAATCAGACTAGAAGACTTTACAGGGAATCCCATATGAAATATACAGTTACAAGCCAAGACAGACCATAGAACTCTCCCCTTTATTCTGTAGACACGTGCCTAGATTCATTTATCCTTTTCAATTATGAAACTTTTAGTGAACAGGTGACCTTGTCTGATTTAATGACAAATAGAGAGGAGGATGAAGATAACATAGGAATGTCAGAACTGTTTGCCAAACCTAAGAACCCTAGAAAACTAAAAAAAGGTCTTGAAAGTCATGAGTCCATTACTCTTAAACCTTGATAGTCGAGAAAGCATCCCTCAAATAAATGAAAATCTTGGGGAATCAAAACAATTACAACTAAGTGCTGATATTCCACAACAATCAGGAAGCACGTTAGTTGAAGAGGACAGTAACCAGGATGAAACCAAAAATAGTCCTCTGTGGAGTATGTTTTTTGACAGATCCTGCACTAGGAACAATGCTGGTGAAGGTGTCTGGATTTCCAACACTGAAAACAACCACACAAAAAGCATTTCGTGCAAATTAAACTTTCAGTGTTCCAATAACATAGCGGAATATGAATCCCTGATTTTAGGCTTACATCTATTGAAAAAGTTAGGAGCCAAAAGAATCAATGTATATGGGGATTCAGAGTTAGTCATTAGGCAATTCAATGGGGAGTATAACGCAAATCATCCTAGACTTAGGGCCTACCGAAATGATGTCATTGACCTTTTAAAAACATTCAAGGAGTCCAAACTGATTTTTGTCCCAAGAAAAAGAAATATTTCCGCCCACAATTTAGCCTTTGCAACTAGAACATGCTTAACGCCATATGAAACCAAAGATTTCACAACTCAGATAAAATTTAGACCAGTCGTGCCAGATAATGAAAAGTATTGGCAGGTGTTTGACGAAGACAAACAAATATAAGACTTCATGCAATTCAGAAATGAATTCGAACTAAACAGTTCGGACTCAGACTATGAGACAGACTGCAGTGAAGAAAATTTTCTTGGTGAAGAAGAGCTATCTCCTGAGCTTGTCAATATTAATCTTCTAACTAGCAAACTTAAAAACAAAACAGAATTGAATGCAGAGTTAGAAATAGAGGAGTTAGAAACTCTGCACTCTAAAGATGAAAGGTTTCCAAGCGGTCTGACACCATTAGAAGAATTGTTTGATTTTAACGATGTGGCAAATAAACCAAAACTGGAACCTGTAGAGACTGAAGTGGAAGAGTGCAATATAGGCAGTGAGAAAAAACCAAAAATTATTAAACTGTCTAAAAATTTACCAGCCCACATCAAACTCAAATACACGGAGCCGTTTAAAGAGTTTTCTGATGTTTTTGCGTGGAGTTACGAAGATCTGAAATCCTATGACACTTAAATAATACAACACAAAATCCCTCTCAAGGAAAACCAAAAACCATTCAAACAGAATCTGCGCAAAATAAACCTTGTTCAGCTGCCTTTGGTTGAGAAGGATATCAGAAAAATGTATGAAGCTGGTATCATTGTCCCTATTAGATATTCTGAGTGGGTGTCTAATCTGGTGTCAATTAGGAAGAAAACTGGAGAGATCAGGCTTTGTATATACTTTAGAGACTTAAACAAAGCTTCATTAACTACCCTTTACCTAATATGGATCATATTTTACAAAGGGTGGTAGGGTCTAGAATAATTTCTTTGCTGGATGGCTATTCAAGGTACAATCAGATCTTAGTTCACCCTGCTGATCGATTAAAGACAGCCTTTACTACACCATGGGGCACTTTCATGTATGTGAAAATTCCCTTTGGTCTAATGAATACTGGGGAAATTTTTCAGAGAGCCATGGACATAGCATTCTCAAAAGAGCTGGGCTACTTCATCATTATATACCTTGATGATGTCACCGTGTTTTCAAAAACAAATGAAGAGCACTTGGCACATTTAAGAACAGTCTTCGAGAAATGTAGAAAGTTTGGGATATCTTTAAACCCTAAGAAAACACTATTTGGGCTCCAAGAAGGTAAACTTCTTGGGCACATCATTTCAGAAGAGGGTATTAATATAGATCCCAAAAGGATTGAGGCCATATTGCAAATATCTCATCCTCGAAACATCAAGGAGTTGCAATATTTCATTGGAAATATTAACTTTTTGAGAAGGTTCATCCCCAACTTGGCTAAGCTCCTTAGGAATATAACAAACATGTTGAAGAAGGAGCAAGGGGTAAAATGGACCTTGGAAGCAAAGGAGTCCTTTGAGCTGGTGAAACAAGCGTTAACCAAAACACCAGTTCTAATAAGTCCTTATTTTTCAAAGGATTTTATATTTTTTCATTTGCATCAGAACATACCATAGCTGCTGTCATTTTACAGAAAAATCTGCAAGGACAAGAGCAGCCTATTGCATTCTTTAGTAAGGCATTGAGGGATGCTCCTTTGAAGTATAACATTATGGAGAAGCAAGCTTTTTCTTTGGTTAAAGCGTTGAAAGACTTCAGGGTATACATTCTTCACTCACACATCATTGCCTTTGTCCCAAACTCAGTTGTTAAAGACATTTTAACACAGGACCCAGATGGTAAGAGAGGTAAGTGGATTGTTGTTATCCTTGAATATGATTTAGATATAAAACCCACTAAACTCATCAAAGGCCAAGGTCTAGCTAGATTAATGGCTGAATCAAATTTTTAAGTTCTTGATATTAATATGATTGATGCTTTGGATGATCAAGAGGAAATCTCAACTCCCATTGTTGAAAACCATTTTATGAATTCATCTTGGTATGCTGATATAATTTATGTTTTTCTTAATTTGAATACACCTCCTGATTTGACAAAAACAAAGGCAAGGTTTTTAAAATTGAAAATTTTAAACTATTACATTATAGATAGATGCCTTTATTGGAAAAATGCAAGTGGTGTATTGCTTAAATGTTTGCCTGATTTTGATGCAGAGAAGGTTAAACACCAGTTCCATGAAAGAGAGTGTGGAGGTCATTTGTACTAGAAGACAACAGCCAACAGAATTTTGAGGGTTGGTTTCTATTGGCCTACTCTTTTCCATGATGTGCACGAGATGATCATAGCAAATGTCAACTTTTTGAAGGCAAAAGAAAACTGCTACCCCTACCTCTGCATCCAATCACTGTTGAAGCCCCTTTTCAACAATGGGGACTTGAATTCATAGGAGAAATCCATCCCCCATCTTCTACTCAGCATAGATGGATTCTCACTGCCACAGACTATTTCACTAAGTGGATAGAAGCCATACCTTGTAGGCAGGCCAATGATTCTGTTATTATAAAATTTATAGAGAATAATATTCTCTCTAGATTTGGCTGTCCTACCAAGATCATCACTGATAATGGAGCAGCATTTGGATCAAAGAAGATGTTTGAATTCTGTCATAGGTATCAGATAACATTGGGGCATTCCATGGCCTATTACCCTCAAGGTAATGGACTTTCAGAATCCTCAAACAAAATTTTAGTGAACATAATCAAGAAACTGTTGGAGGACAACAAAAAGTCTTGGCACACAAAGCTAGTTCATGCACTTCGGGCTGACAGATTGACTTTGAAGAAATCTATTGGTATGTCACCTTTCCAACTTGTGTATGGTACTGATGCAATTTTTCCAAACAACCTTGGTGTACCAGTGATGAAGTTGATTCAAGAGTTACAAACTGAATAAAACGACATGATCAGAAGAATAAATCAGACCATTCATATTCGGCAAACCAGAGAGGAAGTTTATAACAAAGCATTGCAAAAATAGGACAGCATTAAAAAGTTTTTTGAAAGAAGAATAAAGGCTAGAAATTTTAATATTGGGGACAAAGTTTTGAAGTGGGACTCAAGGAGGGAAGATAAGGGCAAGCACGGGAAATTTGACAACTTATGGCTTGGCCCTTACTCTATCCATTCAGCTGTTGGTAACAATGCATTTTTATTGCAGGAGTTGAATGGAGAAAAATTGTTTGGGGGTCCTGTCAATGGCGAGATGCTTAAGCATTACTTCACTTGATCCATGTTATGCTCTGAAAGCCTTTTATCTTTTTTCTCATTATAAATACTCCACCCATCATTGCATTCAAAGTTATAAAAAATCAAAAACACAAAAACAAAGAAAATAGGGCAGATTGTCAAAAAAAAAAAAAAAAGATATAGCCCCATACCAAAAAGAGGAACAAATCTAAAAGTGTGAAAGCTCAAATGCCACTCCTGAAGAACACACTTCTAGTTAGTCAAACAGCTTAATCTTGACTAATTAGCTTTAAATTTTCTGTTGATAGGATCGTGAATTCGATTTACCAAACTATTTAATCTTGGCTTATCAATAGATAGTTTAGGATAGAAATTAAAGGTTCAAACATGCTCAAAATCTGAACCTAAAGTTTCAAAGAGAGAATGACTCAAATCTGTTTCAAATTCTAAGTCAAAAGATGTAAAAATCTAGTTCTAAACAGCTTAAAATCTGAACCAGTTAGCAAAGGAAAGACAACTCAAGTAAGAGTCAAAACAAAGCTGTAAAAAGGTGAATGAAATACTTTGAAATTTCAGATCTCAAGCCTTCCATTTTTGTTTTAAATCTTGTGCAAAATAATTTCTATGTGCAGCTTCTTTTTATGCCATAGACCAGCATCAAGTTAGACTATTCAATCCTGACTTGATTGCTTTAAAATTTCTGTGGTAGAATTTAGAGAATAAAATCTGTTGGACAGTTTAATCCCAATAGATAGTGGATTAGGTAGAGAATCATATGGGCTCAACTGTTTAATCCGAGTCCATGGAGAAATAAGCAGTAGAAATAGAATATATTTCCTGCTTTCAAAAAGAATAAACTGTTGTAAAAGATTTTGCCAATCCAAGTGCACTCTAATGAAGAAAAAAATGTTAGATATGTAGGACTAGGTAAGTAGACAACTTGTTGATGAAGTTCCATTGTTAATCCATGAATGCTAATATTTTTTAGAGCAAAAGAAGATCATCCATAGTAAGAAAGGCAGCCCATGGATAGGGCACTGATTAGTCTCCCAGAGAAACCAAGTCTAAAGTTCTTGATGCCTTCAAGAAGGCACCATCCCCAAGTGGAGCCACTGTTAGCCAGCTATAAAATTTGTTATATCAAATGATGGCTAAAACATTTTTGAAGTATTCAAGGAACAAATTTTACTACTAAAAAGTGTTACCTCTTGAAGACTCTTGAAGGCCTCATGCCTTTGTCCAAATCTTCATTGTTGTGCTCATTTTACACTCAGAAATCTTGCTGATTTCCAAGACAAAGTATTGTTGCAAACTCCTTTTCCCTTTCCTTTCCTATTTATAAACTAACCTCATTTTAACCACTTCATCCCCCATGAAGTCTTTCATTTTCATATTTTCCCCCTTTTCCTCCATCGAAACCCCTTTGATAAGGTTCAAGACCCTTTCTTTGCCTTATCGAAACCCCCCAACGTCCATTAAAAACATCGAAATTGCATAAAAATAACATTTTTTATATTATAGACTTAAGCCCCCTTGGGCTAAGTCTTTAACCCTTCCCCTCCATACGCTCTAGCGCTGGAACTAGGCGCTAAGCCTTTAAGCACTTATCGCATCGCAAAGAGCCGAGCGCGCAAAACTTTTTCCATGTTAAAAGCTCTAATTGCGATTGGCGCTTCATACGTAAACCTCCGATCATATTGTTATTACATATAACCTTGGTGCCCGCAATCGAGCACTAAAACACTGTATAAACCCACTTACCCACAGTTCTGGTCTAACTCGCCCATATAATTATTTTTCATTATATTAAAAGAAAGGCCGGAAGCGGTTTTCATCGCACCGCTTTTGAGAGGAAAGCGGTTTTCCCTGATCGGCAGTGATCAACGCCGCCAGCCGACACGTGGCCTGGGCGGTATGGAGATACCTTTTTACCCAGGCGTTAAAGGTCGGATGTGGAGTAAGCGCAATATCGATGTGCGCCATCCGATCTGAGGCCAGCTCATCGGATGGTGATCGCACTCTGAAGAGGCCCATGCAATAAGAAAAGGTACGACACGATCATGTAAGAATCTCCGCCGTCGATCCGATCTACATATCAACGGTCCACGCTCGACCGCCCTGGTCCCCTCGTCCACAGCAGCATTCGGTGGTCCCCAGCGCCACATCAGCGTCCACGTGGAAAATTTTTATTGGAGTGGATCTCCATGGGTTCCTCGCACAGTCATCGAATGGGGACCCGAGAAAATTATACAGTGTGGTTTAATTAAAGGTTTTGAAGTCTGGGGAATTTTTCTAAGGTTTTGTGGTACCCGATCTCCACTGTTGATCACGTGGGCCGATCTCATCTGACGGCCCATGTTTGTCCCGATTTCCCCGCTCATTTTTCAACCATTTTTCTCCGAAACAAAGGTTTTAAACCTTTTTTCTCCACTTTTTATTTTATTTTTTCGAATAATGTGACCCCTTCACGTTATTTATTCACCTCCACTCCCAACCGTCGATCTCTGCGCGATCGACGACTCCAATTTAAATTCTTCCTCTGCCTTCCCTTTGAACTCCTCTAATCAATCTCGACCGTTGGATGATGCCATCCAACGGCCATGCTCTCTCCACGTGCCTTCTGAAGCAGTAAACCTATATATGCAGGATTTTATAATGTTGTTCATATTTTGCATGGTTTGAATGGTTTTTCCGCTATACTGAAGAAAATTTCAAAGGTTGAGGGTGACGATCCTCCCTCCTTCGATTCATCAAAAGGAATCATTTGCAGGTTTCAACTCCATGTTTCGTCAATGTTTCATGAGGCATTGATGCCAAACGACCCCTGCGCAGCCCTACACACCAACAAACACAGTGAATCAGGAAAAAATCAAAGAGTATCAGTGTCGAAGACAAAAATATACCAGAATAGAAGATTGAAGACAAATCTATGGGGATTACGGCTAAGATGGTTTATCAAAAGCCTAATCCTCCCGATTAAAACACAGTTTAAATAAAATCATAAGTTTTTTACCAATAGGAAATCCTCCACCGCCACATATGAGGCAAATTGATTCCTCCCAGCTACCACAGCGCCTCCCGTACCTCAAAGCATTCATATCAAAGGCTGAAGTTATTTATCAAGATCAGATATTTGTCTCAAGCGCAACCAGAGAGTAAATTCTGCAAACAAACTTAATGAAAAATATCAGCAGAGTTACTTTGACACAACACAGAGCCTCAAAAGTCAAAAAGAGCTCCCACCTAGCTTAAATCTTAATGTAAATTATTTAATACAGAGGACACCTATGAAAGCTTCTTCATCAAGCGCCCCAAAGGCCAAGAAGCCATTAAGTCTGTATTAATTTTCTTTGGAGATATTTTATCAGATCTCACCTCCTTATTCTTCTATAAATACTACTAGAGAAGATGAGGGAGGGGTTGGTTGATTTGGCTACTGAACATTGAAATGTAATTGAGCTTGAGACTTCTACTTGTAAATAGTTTTCACTGGCCCTTGGAGCTCTGCTTGTGATAGATAAGTTAGGCTGAGATGAGTAGATGATTTCTAAACTAAAGCATTGGACTTAAAGCTGTAACTGGTTTGGAGCATCAATACAAGCTGATTTATGGGATCCTGATCTATGTTGACGGTGATGTTTTTCTCATTGTAACTTGTTATTTTGTTTCTGTTTTCACTGTGTTCATATTATCTTATAAAGAACAGCATGCATAGAGTTAGGACCTACTGTATATCAGTACCCTTCTCTGACTGAAAATCTTTATCTTCATGTTTTCTTCCAATCTGTGTTATTTAGGAATGATTTAATTCAGTTGAGCAGTTAGGAATGCTGGCGTTCCCTCGTCCTATTCTCTTAGCTGAATATTGTTCTTAAATTTTATTTTCATTTCATGTCAAGTAGTGATGAACTAAGGAAGATATGGTGAGCCCTGGTCCTATTTTTATCCCCAAAAGGCGTACAGTTTCCCTTGGAATGTGTTGAAAGGTTTGGCTAGTTTTGAAGTACTTACCGAGATCTTAGGCCATTTTTGTTATCTTTGTGTTTGTCTTGAAAGTTACCAAGTAAAACGGAGCTAGGAGAGGATTTTTGAGTGAGCTGACCGCTAGTTTCTACTCCAACAATTGCCTTGAAGTTTCCCTTTGTTTTTATATGTTTTCTATTGAAAGTGCATCAAAAGTAGGCTAGTTTAAAAGTACTTACTTGATCTTAGATTACTTTTATGTCTTTCTTAAGTGTATGTCAAAAGTAGGCTAGTTTAGAAGTACTTACGATCTTGAAAATTTGCTCTTTGTTCTTCATCATTTAATTCCCCTTCTTATTGTTTCATTTCATTCCATAAATAAAACTTTAAAGAGATCCTTAGGCGGGGAGTGACTTTCCCCATGGACCACTCTTGCCCCTTGTTGTTTCAATTAAAACCTATTATGACTCCATAGCCCAATGGACTAAAACTGTAGATCCAGAAGTGTCCTTAGACACATAACTTTATTGATCATGGAAAAGATTACATTGCAAAACTACAGGAGTTTACAGACGTAAACTCTCATTCTCACACTACACTCACATTACACAATGAAATAGGAAACAATCCTATTTATAAGCTCTATGTTCTAACTTAATCTAGTTATGGATCACTTTGAAAATAAACAAGTGTCCATTTACAATAAATGAGTTTCTAACCACTCTACTAACTTCACTCCTAACTTAGAGCCTAAAGAACGAATCTTTTCTAGAGTCCTAATTTTTATTAACAAATTTCTATTTCTAAATATCTCTAATATTTATTAACTAATATTTATTAAATATTCTAATTTAATAAATATATTTATCCTAACTTTACATTATTCAATTTATGTATTTTTGGATTTATAATTTCCTTTATAAAAGAGGCTAACATTCCCCCCTTCACGGATAAATCCAAAAGAAGAACAAGGAACCATCTTCCAAGTTCTCAAGTTGATGCTGAAAAAAAAAAAAATTCTTCAATCTCAAGAGACCATGAGTCAACTGCATATCTGATTCATCTCTGAATGTTGCTTGACAACTCCAATACGTGCCAAGTTGCAAAAGGATCCATCTATCCTTTGCATGAAATCAGCATCAAAATTTTTGTTCAATGCCCAATGGCTGATGATGTCAAAAACAACTCACTGTTGCTTTTGTTATGCTGAAAACTATTCACTGCTTCTGTGTTGTCGACTGCCCACTGGAAAAATTTTTGATGCCCACTGGCTGCTTTTGTTGGTTTTTTCGAGACTTTCAGTCTGACAACCACTGTCAATCTCATTGACACTTTCCCCCCTTTGTCAACTGAAAGGAGAGAAACTTCGCTTGGAAAGTATTCCTAAACTCCCCCCCTTCAGGTGTAGGGGTTTTACACTGGTGTACTCCCCTGTTCAACTACATGAGAGTACCATCATCTTTTCACTGTTGGCTACACTATGTGTGATTGTATGCGGTTGTAGAACTGAAGCAAATATTTTAACTATGGATGACCATTCCCAAGGGTCGATCCATTCATAATGTATCTTCAATCTGGCTGATTTGTGTTGATTGTGACATTTTTCTAAGGAATGATTGGACTTTCCACAATGGTGACAGTGATGGAGATCAAAACACTGATCTTCCATATGACCGGTTCTCTGACAATGAGAACATTTCAGTTTGACTTCAAATTTAGGTTGTGTGGAATTCTTTTTTTCTGCAACTTTGGGTTGTGGGCATTGCTGGTTGTCTGCAACTGTCTCTGAATGTGCTGAGGGGATCTATTCAAGAAATCCCGCACTGACGAACTGAATGGGCTTGGAATAATCGGGAATATGTAAGTTGGCGTCATCTTGGACATATCCTAAGCCTCGTCGATTCTTTTTATTCTGAATTTCTTCCCAGGGCTTGATGATGAGCTTGGAAGAAATTGGATCTGGAACAACTTCGACACTTGAAGCTGTTGGAATGAAAGACTTATCATCTGGATGGTTCAAAGACTTGAAAGTATCACTATTTTCTTACAATTCAATCCTTTAAAGTTGTGACTCGAGCTGAAGAAACTCAATAGTTTCATGTGTTTGTTGTAGATGCCGTGAAAGATCAGCAAGAGTTTCTTTGCTGACGTGCACCATGTCTTCATCACTGGAGATGATCAAACTATGAAGAATGTTTAACAACTGAATATGTTGCGCCATCTGAACTTGCACACTTGAAATCAGGCTCTCTTGTTGTAGATGTCGTACTTTGAACTGTTTCAATTGAATGACAGGCTTGCTTGAATGTGGCTTAAATGACACACTCACTTGATTTGTTGCTTATTGCGCTTGCTTGGAACACTTGCTAGAGTTGTAGAATTTTCTCGCTTAAACTCTGGAATTCACGCTCGCTTGATGATGATCACGTTTGTTTAAGCGCTCACTTGACTTACTTGATGACTTCACGCTCACTTGAATGAATAACCACGCCCACTTGACTTCGATCTCAACTTACTTGATTGGTGTTAGAGTTCACTCTGGCTTGCTTGAAGGTTTGATCTTTGTACTGACTTGACGCAAATTTCTTGAATGAATAATCACGCTCACTTGCAGGAGATGTGAACTTGTTGCTTGTTTTATTTAAAAACTCATGCACTCACTTGATTTTGTGTAAAGGGTGTCGAACACTGTCGACAATGCACCCAACAAAGCTTACAATAATTTTAATGATTCACTTGTTCTCTTAAAAATTCATTAACAATGAATTTTTAATGATTCACTTAAAACAATGAATTTGATTACATGTAGACTTTATTTGAGTGTTCAGGTACATGAACCTGATGAAGTGAATTGGCTTGTTGATGTAAAATTCTGATGTAGACAATCTTCGATTATATGTTGTAGTTGTGCAGATGCATGTGTTGATCTTGCAGCTATTTCGTTATAAGTGTTGTGCTTGTTGATATTAAACTTTATGTATGAAATTATTGATGTGTCACAACTAGACACAAATTAAAAAGCAATAACATGAAGCCATAAAAAACATGCACCATCAAACACACATGGTGTACCTAAGATCCCCTTATTCAATTTCGGGCGGATCTAGGACACATCAACACCAAAAAAATTGATATCTTTATTAATCACTGGAGTACATCATCTGAAGCAAAGATAATGCCAAGCTGACAACCCTTTGAAACAACGCGCCGTCAAAATCTGACTGGATAGTGACACGATCTCTCTCAAAGTAAAACAATACTTTGAATTACAACAATGGCTTTTCCTTATCACTCCAAATACAAATGGAAACACTCCTTAGCTCTCCAAATTACAAGATACAACTTATCACTCCAAGGATTTTAAAACATTACCCTTATTACTCCAAAAATTACAATACCCTTATTACTCCAATTACAAAAAAAATTGCACTGTTCTTCAAGTAAAAATAAATATTCTACTTTTTTCTCCAATGACAAAAAAAACTCCAATGTAAAGATATGTTGACAGGTTTTCCCCTTCAAAACAAGATGAAATAAAAAACAGTTTGGGGGGATTTAGTGCAATTAACAATTGCATATTTATTTTCATGGAAAAATTCCCCCACTGTTTCAAAGAATGTATTTTCTCTTTGTTGTAAGACTGATTCAAGGATGCACATAGGTTTGAACCGTACCTACCATACATGTGACTCGAGTTTCACGTTGAAAGCTTAAAGATGAATTCAGACATTTCCTTCATAATTCTGATGGGGTTGGATCAAATCGTCTCAGAGATCTCATCCAAGCGATTTGGGTCTGGATAGATTCTCCAATCTGATCTTGTGGCCCTTATTGTTCCCACACCGCCATAGCTTTTACTATTGGCAAGCTGCCTCAGTCCAAACGTCTGAGGAATTGTAAGAGGCAGAGCACAATAATTGAGAAATTTGGAAACAAACGACTCCTTTCTATTGCATTTCTTGAGGACGTTGTTGGGATACCAACGCTCGATCTCAAAAATTCAGAACAACACCATGAAATCAAACACCGAAAAATGGTATTACGCTGGAAAACAATGTCAGACATTCATATTTTAATTTCTTAGCTGTTAATTCAGTTTAAAACGTTGTTTCAATTTTTAACGCTAACTGATGTCAACGCTGCTTTCTACTGCAAAAAAATGTTGTCAAACACTGGATTAATATATTTCAACACTGTACAATCAATCAATGCTTCAATGCTGAAGAATTGAAAATGAGAATCTCTAATACGTACACAGAAGAAATGATGAGCGATTAGCACAGAAGTCCCTAACCTAATGCTGTCTTCAAACTTATCAAACGCTGCTTTAGACTTATCAAAAAAATCAGTGGCTTTCAGAATTACAAACGCTGCTTCAGACTTATCAAAAAAATTAGTGGCTTTCAGACTTTCAAACGTTGCTTCAAACTTATCAAACGCCGCAGACTTTTAATCTTTCAAACGTTGCGGCTGTCAAACTTGAATTTCTGTTTCCTTTTTTTAAACGTTGTCACACGGTGATGATTAATCCGGGAGGAGTTGGCGCGTGCTGCAACAATGGGTAAGGGAATGAGAAGCAAGACCCACACTCTCTCTTTACACGCAGCGAGGCTCTTTCAGCGCAGATGCACTATATTGACAGCGCTTGCCTTTTTTTTTATTACAACAAAACTCTTACAAAAAAATTTGCCTCAACACTTTGAAATAGAAAATTCACACAAATTTTGCATTTGCTCTTTTAAAAAAATTATTTTAGAATTTACAGATCTAAAATCAATAAAAAAATTTGACAAATTTCATACCAATATTTCGCTGATCACTTCAACAGAGTTGAGTTTTCCAAGAACTGGGAGAGCTGGAATCTTCCTCCTCATATCCACTGTAACATTACCGTGGTTCTGATACCACATGTAGATGCAGAAGTGTCCTTAGACACATACTTTTATTGATCATGAAAAAATATTACATAACAAATTGCAGGAGTTTACAAACGTAAACTCTCACTCTCACATTACACACTGAAATTAGGAAACTAACCTATTTATAAGCTCTATGTTCTAACTTAATCTTGTTATGGATCACTTGGAAAATCAACGAGTGTCCATTTACAATAAATGACCTTCTAACCATCCTACTAAATTTATTCCTATTTTAGAGCCTAGGAAACGACTCAATTCTAGAGTCCTATTTTTACTAACAAAATACTATTTCTAAGTAACTCTAATATCTATTAAATATTCTAATTTATTAAATATATTTATCCTAACTTTACATTATTCAATTTATGTATTTTTGGATTTATAATTGCCTTTATAAAAGAGTCTAACAATATATATATATATATATATATATATATATATATATGTTTCTATGGCTACTTATGTATCATAATGATGTCTTGATTTACATATTGCGCAAATATCTATCTAATACATGTTTTTCAATTGAATCTATTAATGTATCTAAATGTTGTGGAATGTGTTGATATGTGATAAAATCAAAATGCCTTTCCAATAATATAACACGTAAATACATATGCAAAATTTGAGGATTACGCACAGAGTAACACCCACTCAATTGTAACACAACGAGCTATGAGTCCAACTTAACAACCAAAGCTCTAATCCCAAGATCAATGGCATATGATAATAGTTTGATCATCGCACTATACTCAACAATATTGTTAGATGTCAGACCCAAACAAATGCCTTGTAAATTAATCAACTCGTTGTCAGGAGCAAAGAGTGCCCATGCTGCGGATGACAGGTTCCATGTGCTACGGCAAGCACCATCAGCAAAACCAATGACATGATCTGAATACATATGAAAACCAAGTAGAACACAAGGTAAGAAAAGGAAACATGTCTACAAGTCAAAAAATCGCATCAAAAATAAACTCGCTAATGTACAAATTATCACACTTAAAATTAAGCGTAATATTTCTTCAGGTAGAGCCCGGTTTAGGGCTCAGCCAAAGGATTTCCTTCATAATCAGCTATCTCATAGGCTCCACACTCCAAAACACTTTTAATGATATAGGACCCATGCCACATTGGCTCAAGCTTTCCAACTCCCAACTTGTCATGGACTTGGTCATAAAGACCTTGAGAGAAAACGTGAGGTTTGATAGATTTGTCATATTGCACCTTAACTCATTATTTCTGCACTTCAAGAACTAAAGAAGCAAGCCTTTTGGTCTCGTTGAGACACTCAAGGTATAGCAGACGTTCCTCTTCTGGCGAAGTACCAAGAAGGAGTTCAATAGCCATCTTTAGAGAAGGAATCTCACACTCGATCAGGAGTGTGGCCTCTAAACTGTACACCAATTGGAATGGTGTGAATCTAGTGGCAGTCTTAGCAGAGGTTCATTATTCCCATAGAGAAGAAAAAATCATGAGGTGCTAGTGTCGCTTAAGCTTTCCAATGGTGCATTGAAGCATGGTCACCAAGACATTCTTGATGGCTTCAACCTGGCCATTGGTTGTGGATAGTAAGGGGTGGAGTTATTGTGACATAACCCCAACTGAGCAGAGATCTTTGTCATCATATTTTTCTAAAAATGAGTGCCATGATCAGTGACAATCTCTTTAGAGACACCAAACCGAGTTATGACATGATTGAATAAGAATTGTGCCACAGTGAGACCTTCATTATCATATGTAGGCATCACCTCGGCCCATTTAGTAAAATAGTCAATGGAAACGATGATATAGCCATGCTCCCCAGCTGAGCGAGGGTTACAGGTCATAAAATCAATGCCCCATTTCGCAAATGGCCCGACGGTCACAATAGGGTGCGCTCTTTTCGAGAGTAAATATGGAAATCATGGCATTTTCATATTGCGGTGATGCAGTCCTTAAAAATAGACGACCAGAAATAACCTGCATGAAGGATCTTTTTAGTGGCAGTGTAACCAAAAATGTGACCACCACAAGCCCTAGAGTGGCATTCATTCATATCTTTCTCATCTTCCGCTGGATTTAGACAATGAAGGAGGATAGAGTCAATACCATTACGATAGAGGGTGTCCCCAACGATGCGATATGGTTGGGACTACTAGCGAATCTGTCTTCGCTCAGAGTCCCATAGCTCTGGCTGATAAATCTGGGTCTGGAGATATGAAATGATTTCCCCATACCATGGATCATGAGTACTAATGATAAATAGAGTCTCATTGGGGATGGACGCATCGAGAGGATTGGAATCATCCTTGGTGGGAAGATCACACATCAACTCAACAAAGATCAATGATTTCTTCGACTTAGCAACAGTGAATTCTAAGTCAAAATCTTGAAGGATAATGATCCATTTTTAGTAATTTCCCCTAAGTAACTGACATGTGAGAATGTAGGTCATGGGGTTGCAATCAGAAATCATTAAGTTTTTGCGCAAGAGAATGTAGTGACGGAAACGTTGAATGGCATGAACAACAGCCGATGAAATTTTCTCTACATGAGAATAATGGGTCTCAATATCGAAGAGATTATGGCTCAAGTAGTACACTACATATTCCTAACCATCATCATCATCCTGAACCAGCACCATGTGAATAGTGTTGTCAGCAGCGACCAAATGCAGGCAATAGTCGCAGTGATAATTGGGAGGATGCAGCAACGAAGCCGTGATGAGGGATCATTTCACTGCATCGAAAGAGCTTTGAGAAATTTCATCCCATAAGAATGGGATTCCCTTTTTCAATAAGAGCATAAAGCCTTTGGCACGCTCGGAATAATTTAGTATGAAACGATGGAGGAAATTAGCTTTCCCCTGTAAACTTTGCAGTTCATGAACAGAAGAAGGAGGAGGAAAGTTGACGATTGCCTCGACTTTTAGAGGATCGATGTGGATGCCTTATTTGGACACCATGAAGCATAGGAGTCGGCAGCATTCAACGCAAAAGACACACTTATGAGGATTTAACCTAATATTATAGTGTTGACAGCGTAATAAGATAGCTCCAAGGTAATCCAGGTGATATCGACGTTTCACGAAATGAGAAGGAAGGTCGTCGAGATATGGCTGAACTATGTGCTTGATGTGATGAAATGCATAATACATAGCTCGCTAGAAGGTTGCTCCGGCACTCTTCGGGCCGAAAGGGAGCTTCTTATAGGAAAAATTCCCCCATGGATAGATAAAAGTGGTTTTGTGTTGATCATTTGGAGCGATGTTAATCTAGTTATAGCCATAGAAACCGTCCATAAAGGAAAATATCTTACTCCCATCACATTCATCAATGATCTGATCGATAAACATAGTGGGGTAATTATCCATAGGACAGGCTTGATTCTGGTGAATTCTAAGTCAAACTCTTGAAGGATAACAATCCATTTTGAGTACTTGCCCCCAAGTAACTAACTTGTGACAATGTAAGTCATGGGGTTGCAATTAGAAATCACTAAGGTTTTGTGCAAGAGAATGTAGTGACGGAGAAGTTGAATGGCATGAATGATAGCCAATGAAAGTTTCTCTACATGAGCATAAAGGGTCTTAGTATCGAAGAGATTATGGCTCAAGTAGTATACTACATGTTCCTAACCATCATCATTGTCCTGAACCAACACCATGCCAATAGTGTTCTTGGCAGCGGCCAAATATAGGCAATAGTCGTGGTGATAATTGGGAGGATGCAACAATGGAGCCGTGATGAGGGCTTGTTTCACTACATCAAAAGAGATCTAACCAATTTCATCCCATAAGAACGATATTCCCTTTTTAAATAAGCGCGTAAAGCCTTTGGCAAGCTCGATGTAATTCAATATGAAACGACGGAGGAAATTAGCTTTCCCCCGCAAACTTTGCAGTTCATGAACCGAAGGAGGAGGCAAGTTGAATATTGCCTCAATTTTTAGAGGATTAATGCATATGCCTTCTTTGAACACCACGAATTCTAGGAGCCAGCCGCATTCGACGTAGAAGACACAATTATAAGGATTCAACCTGATATTATAGTGTTTTCAGTGTAAGAAGATAGCTCTAAGGTGCTCTGGGTGATCTCTAAATTTTGCGGAATGAGCAGGAAGGTCATCGAGATATGTCTGAACTATGTGCTTGTTGTGATGAAATGCATAATACATAGCTTGTTGGAAGGTTTCTCAGGCATTCTCCAAGCCTAAAGGGAGCTTCTTATAGGAAAAAATCCCCCATGGATAGATAAAAGCAGTTTTGTGTTGATCAGTTGGAGCGATGCTAATCTGGTTATAGCCAGAGAAACTGTACATAAAGGAAAATATCTCACTCTAAGCACATTCATCAATGATCTGATCGATAAATGTAGTGGGGTAATTTTCCTTAGGACAAGCTCGATTGATATCACGGTAATAAATGCAAACCCGAATGGTCCCTTGCTTCTTATTGACAGGAAAAATATTGGAGACCCAATTTGTTAATGGTATGGGGTAGATAAAACCATATTTAAGAATTTTTTCAACTTCACCCTTTATAGCGGTAGCCTTTCTCGGGTGCACAAGACGAAGTCGTTGGTGAACGGGCTTCGAATCTGGATAGGTGGTAATTCCATGCACCACAATACTTGGATCAATGTCGCGAATTTCTTCATATGACCACACGAAGACATTACGAAACTCCTGAAAAATTTACTTATAGATCTTGATAAAATTGGGAGAACAAGATGCACCGATATGCACATTCTCAATAATCCCTGGTTTAACATAGATGTTGATCAGAATGGTCGGAGTGATATTTTACACTTTGCCTTCGAGGCAACACTTCATGAATCAAAGTCAAATTCTGAAGTGGGCCAGTCGGTACCACCAAAGCATGGGATCCTAGATAGGCGGAGATGTCACCTAGGATTGGGAGAAATAAGGAACGATGATGTCCATCATCCCATGGAGTTTCTTCGAGAGACATGACCTCCACGATACTCTCGTCAGTGGGGAAAGTCTCATTCAAGGGATCATCAGAGTCCCAAGAACTAAACCAGGGAGACCTTGTATAAGTGTCTAGGGAAGAAACCAAATGAGTATTGGCCTTAGATGCAGCCTCAGAAACCATGAGAATATCTTGATACATCTACTCAGCTAGGCTAAGAGGCATAGCGACACCAAAACTTTCGATCTGGTCAGGATTGGGAACAATCCATGGATCATGACTAGAAGAAATCATATTGATGGAGGTGACACTAGGAGGTGAAAGTGGAAAAATTCCTATAAGAGACGAGTCTTTGAACAAACTCAGCCCAATTTTCTCATAAGGAGTAACGGCCTTCCCAACATACATAATGTTACCTGTTGAAGACTTGAAGGGGAAGAAATCCAATTGATCCATAGTCGCTATCTTCCCTTGATGAGGGAAACAGAGGAGGAGAAAGAGGGTGGAGACTACACAAACCATAGTGTCTGTCCAACTACGTCCAAGAAGGAGATTATAGTTCAAGTTGGTGTCCACCACCTCAACTTCCATGGTTACCGTTTTCCCCTCCAACAGATGGGTAATGCCTTGAGAATGTTGTACAGATGAGAACCTTGACCATCAAAAGCTTCTAAGGTATTTGGGGACTGACTCAATGGGGGAGAGCCGATGGCTTTCTAGCATCCAATAGACATGATGCAGGTTGAAGTGCCTTCATCAATGACAGTCCAATGAATAGTATTTCCCATAATGGTAACTTGAATGATAAAAGCTACCTGTGATGGGAGATGAGGAATGGAATTATAGAGATAAAAAATAATCAGATTAGAATCTAAAGGATTAATCCCTCTAATGGAAGTGAGTAGTGCCTTCCATTGTGATGGGCATGACTGAAGGACCTCCAAATTCGACGTCGTCAAAGGCGCTTGAGCCAGATCTTCAACAATATTGTAGTGTTGTGTTGCTCTCGCATTTAGATTGTAAGATGATTTCCAAATAACACTTTTTGGGGGTGGTCAGATGATGGAGTCACTACTCGGTCTCTCGATCTGGAGAGGACTAGAGGTAGGAGGCATGGAAGAGGAAGAGTGAGTTGGGACTTCCAGTTCCATGAGAGCGTTGGATGGATTGGGATATACCAGATGATTGAGCCTGGTCTACCATTTGCGTCTACTAGGAAGGGAACGGTTCTTTCAAAATGGTTGGAGTCTCGGGTGTGCCCTTTAGAAGATAGGAAACTTCGGCACGCCGAGGACAATCCTTGGTGTAATGATCGTCATCACATATTAGACAAGGATATTTGGGCTTACGTGTTGAAGAATCACTAGAAGATGAATTCTTTGAATCCTGTTTAGGGTTTTCGGGTTTCGACTTGCCTTTACCATTTTTATTACCCTTCGAGGATTTGTTTACTGCGGTAGACTGAACAACATTTACCTTTGAGGTTTTACCAGGATTCTTCTGGTTATGGGAAGGAGTAGGGGGCACAACGGTAGTAGTGGATTTGTACTTTGAAGAAGTCTTAGGTGCACTACTATTAGTATGAGCCACTGTCCCAATAGCACCATCCACAGGAGGCATAACAAGAGACTAAGAGGATGCAGGAGTCGTCGAAGGATGTAGCACATCAGGGAATAACTCATATAGCCCCAGAATGGGAATAAACCAAGTCGAGGTATTGAGCTCGAACATGAAGAAATTTCCATTAAGGCATGCAAGCTCCAAGGTACTGAACAGAAGTTTCTAAATCACCTTCCCGGATAATGATCTGAAGTAGACACGAAGTGATTCATCGAAGGAGGGCCATAATTATACCCACATCATCAACATGAAACGACAAATATCTTAAGATTATAGGAGTGATTCAGGATTGTAATAGAGGAGGTCATATATGTACAAGGTGTTTTACAAAAAGGACTTCTCTTGAACATATTGGCGACACAACTCCGGAGTGTGGCAGCATTTAACTTAAATAGGACTAGAGGTAATGTTTACAAAATTGGTAATCAGATGAGAGGAAAACTAATTTCCCAAACCCATGGAGGCAAAGTGACAAATATATGATTTCCCCAACCCAACACGAATTGTAGATGAGTGTCATGTTCAAGAGCGACAAGATGCCCAAAATACACATAGAATTTTCACTTTCAATTTTCCCCCATTATTTTTAATGAGTACCTCTTTATTTTTTATAGCTAGTGTGAAGAGGATAACACATGCTAAGCATGTAAGTTCATCCTCTGAATGAATCCATCCTAGTAATTTTAATGAGCCCTAGGAAGGATTCACTTGGTATTGTCATGGTGATAATTATTTTCATCGTTTAAACTTTAACAAGTCCAACGAAAGGAAAACTTGATAACTTTTCATGTTTAGGGAGTTTGAAAAGAAACAAAAAGAAAAATCCATCATGTCCCTTTTCATAAGTTGTCTATCGAATTCGAAAATTTAGAAAACTATGTCCGAGAGAACCTCTTGACCATGTTCGATCAAGGTATTCCTTTTTCGTAAATAGTAAACCTCAGCCCAAAAAAGGGGTAAACATATAGTGAGATCATTTCAATTCATTCACTTTAACGAGTTCGAAATGACAAGTACTCTGCAATATTTTCATTTTTTGAGAGTCAGAAAGGAGCTGAAAGTTAACTCCAGAGGGGTTCCTTTTTTGTAAACATTTAACGAGCCCGAAAAATAGATAAAAATCAACTCGTTTGCATCGGAAACGATCATCAATAGTGCCAAAGTCCTGTACTGCACATAAACAACAAAAATCACGGATATCGAGGAAAATTAATAAAATATTGGCGAAATTTTTTCAAAAATCTATAAATAGACCAAAAAGAAAAATCATTTTCACCTTTCCATTTTAAGGAGAGCATTTTTTCCATGTTCCCTCCAAATTTCAAATCAGTGGTGCGGTCGATTCGGGACACCATTCATCGATCCGTCAGTGCTAGGTAAGATCTTTGAACCTCATGTTCATTTTAATTCTATTAATTTGGAATTTAGTTTCTATAATTAGGGATTTTAATGGAAATATTTCAAAACTTAAAATTGCCTGCGACCAGCGCAGTTTTGAGCTATCAGGGTCACGCTTAGCCTGTTAGGGCAGCGCGCCACCAACGAAGAATCATTTCGGACAGAAGCGTTGGCCTCGAGAAAGATTTTAAATTGATAAAATCTCCCAACTCCATTGTTAATTTCTACAAATTCCTCCATGAATGCTCCTAAAATACCAATTGGATATGTTTTGCAGGTGATTTCAGTGAAGATGTCGGTCGAATGGAAAGAATGAGGCCATGAGGTGGAAGACCACCAAGCCTTGTAGAACCAAGATTGCGCCAATGCTTTGTGCAATTGCGGATTGTTGAAATTCTTTCAAACATATAGCCTAAGATATTAACTGGAGATTCTCTAGTATCTAATCAGTATCTTGGACATGGACTAATAGTTGTTCATCATTAGGGACCAAGAATTAGAGCTAGATTTCATGGACATCTATTTTATCACCGGACTATCCAGGTGAGGCGAGATAATCCAACTCTCAAGAGCTCGCACAGGGGGTGAGAGCACGAGCATGCTCATCCAGATACACTCTCCCGGGGCACGAAATATAGAGAGTGGAAAGGTATACATATTTTTCCATCAAAGTGCTCCCCTTATGCACGATACTACATTGTATCACGAGAGTGGCATGAGCCTAGGCATTGCATGAGGAAAAAAAACCACAGTTCTAGTATGCGGTGGATTTCTTAGCCCCAACAATGTTAAACTGGTGTGAGGGGTTGCTAGCTAACATGAAGAGCCATCTAACCAAGTGCAAGACAGGGAGACTAAAACAGTTTGGGTATGGGTCAATTCTAGTGACCTTCTTTCTGGAGAGAGTACCCTTGTTCTAGTATCAGTGGTTATAGATCCATGATCCAGCCCCGAGGGATGTGAGGCTGATGTGATGGTGCGACATAATTCCCTGACAGGGTTGGGGGAAATAGACGCATTTTCCCACTACCTTCTTCAGTTAGTTGCGGCGTCAGCTAATCGTAGTCGAGGACTACGCCTATGATGACATTGACTTCAGAGGAGATCTGGATATTCCGATCCCACCAGGAACACTTTGGACCGATGCAGGAAGAAAAAAAAAATTAAACATTTTTTACTTTTTACATGTTTTTGTTATGTGTTCTGACACGTAAACTGACGATTTGTCTACATATATGGGTCGGTCCTCAGAGACCTCTCGGCATGTCATCGATTGCACAGAGGGTAGCCCGTCTAGTAGAGTATTCTCCTTATGAGGAGGGAGAAGACACATTAGCTCAGCTGCAGTGGAACCTGGTCAGCCTTACGCAAGGCATTCTAATGTATCCCACTTTTGATGAGATCCCACTGCGCTTTCAGAGACACACCTTCGGAGTTCCAGGTAGACTGCGTTGATTAATCTTGCGATTAATTCTAGTAGTCACCTGCTACCATGAGCACCATGTGGGCAGATAGCAGCCTTATTTATACATTTTGTACTGATATAGGCTCGAAGAGCCAATTTTGTAATTGAACACACATTTTTTTGAACTTTTGGATGTAACACACTTACAGACTGTATATATATGCATGTTTCTACGGCTACTTGTGTATCAAAATGATGCCTTGATTTACATATTGCACAAAGTTCTATCTAATACATGGTTTGAAAATGAATCTATTAATGTATTTAAATGTCATGGAATGTGTTGATATGTGATAAAATCAAAATTCCTTTCCAATAATCTAACACGTAAATACATACACAAAATTTGAGGATTGTGCATAGAATAACTCCCATTCAATTGTAACACAATGAGCTATGAGTCCAACTTAATAGCCAAATCTCTAATCCCAAGATCAATTGCATCCAATAATAGTTAGATCACTGCACTATATTTAGAAATATTGTTGGTTGTCCGACCGAAACAAATTCCTTTTTAAATTAATCAACTCGCCAGCAGGAGCAAAGAGTGCCCATGTTGCGGAAGACAGGTTCCATGTGCTATGGCAAGCACCATCAGCAAAACCAACGAAGTGATTCGGAAACATCTGCAAACCAAGTAGAACACAAGGTAAGCAGAGGAAACGTGTCTGGAAGGAAAACAATCACACCAAAAATCAACTCAAAGCACACTAATGTACAAATTATCACACTTAAAATCAAGCGTAATATTTCTTCATGTAGAGCCCGTTTAGGGGCTTAGCCAAAGGATTGCCTTCATAATCAGCTAACTCATAGGCTCCATGCTCCAAAACACTTTGAATGATATAGGGCCCATGCCACATTGGCTTGAGCTTTCCAACTCCCAACTTATCATGGGCTTGGTCATAAAGTAGGATGAAGTCACCTTCAGAGAAAACGTGAGGTATGACATATTTGTCATATTTCACCTTAAATCATCATTTATGCACTTCAAGAACTAAAGCAACAAGCCTTCTGGTCTCCTCGAGATGATCAATGTATAACAGACGTTCCTCTTATGGCGATGTACCAAGAAGGATTTCGATAGCCATCTTCAAGGAAGGAATCTCACACTCGATCAGTAGTGTTGCCTCTAGACTGTACACCAATTGGAATGGTGTGAATCTAGTGGAAGTCTTAGCAGAGGTTCAATATGCCCATAGAGTAGAAGAAATCATGAGGTGCTAGTCTCGCTTATGCTTCCCAATGGTGCATTGAAGCATGGTCACCAAGACTTTGTTGACAGCTTCAACCTCGGCATTGGTTTGTGAATAGTAAGGGGTGGAGTTATCGTGATGTAACCCCAACTGAGCAGAGAGCTTTGTCATCATATGATTACTAAAATGATTACCATGATCAGTGACAATCTCTTTCAGGACACAAAACCGAGCTGTGAAATGATTAAATAAGAATTGCGCCAAAGTGAGACCTTCATTATCATATGCAGGCATCACCTCGGCCCATTTATTGAAATATTCAATGATAACAGTGATATAGAAATGCCCCCCAGTCGAGTAAGGTCTACAGGTCATAAAATCAATGCCCCATTTCACAAATGGTCCGACGGTGTCAACAGGGTGCAAGGGTGAGGGTGGGGCACACTTTTCTCGAGAGTAAATGTGGAAATCATTGCATTTTCATTCTGCAGTGATGCAGTCCTTAAAAATATACAGCGAGAAATAACCTGCACAAAGGATCTTTTGAGTGGTAGCGTAACCAAACATGTGTCCACCACAAGCCCTAGAGTTGTATTCATTCAGAGCTTTCTCAACTTCCTCGAGAGTCAGACAACAGCAGAGGACAGAGTCAATACCAGTACGATAGAGGGTGTCCCCAACGATGCGATACAGTTGGGACTGCTAGTGAATATGTCTTCGCTCAAAGTGCGATAGCTCTAGCTGATGATTCTGGGTCTAGAGATATACAATGATGTCCCCATACCATGGATCATGATTACTAGTTAGAAATAGAGTCTGACTAAGATGGACTCGTCGAGAGGAGTGGGATCATCCGTGGTGGGAAGATCACATATCAACTCAGCAAAGACCAATGATTTTTTTCACTTAGTAGCGGTGAATTCTAAGTCAAAATCTTGAAGGATAACAAGCCATTTTGAGTAATTTCCCCCTAAGTAACTGACGTGTGATAATATAAGTCATGGGGTTGCAATCAGAAATCACTAAGGTTTTGTGCAAAAGAATGTAGCGACGGAGACATTGAACAACATGAACAATAGCCAAGGAAAGTTTCTCTACATGAGCATAATGGGTCTTAGTATCAAAGAGATTATAGCTCAAGTAGTATACTACATGTTCCTAACCATCGTCATTGTCCTGAACCAGCACCATGCCAATAGTGTTCTCAGTAGTGGCCAAATACAAGCAATAGTCGCAGTGATAATTGGGAGGATACAAGAATGGAGTCGAGATGAGGGCTCGTTTCACTGCATCGAAAGAGATCAGTGAAATTTCATCCCATAAAAATGAGATTCCCTTTTTAAATAAGTGCGTAAAGCCTTTAGCAAGCTCGACGTAATTCAGTATGAAACGATGGAGGAAATCAAATTTCCCCTGCAAACTTTACAGTTGATGAATGGAAGGAGGAGGCAAGTTGACAATTGCCTCGACTTTCATAGGATTGATGCGGATGCCTTCTTCGGACACCACAAAGCCTAGGAATCGGCCGCATTCAACGCAGAAGACACACTTATGAGGATTCAACCTAATATTATAGTGTTGAAAACATAATAAGATAGCTCTAAGGTTGTCTAGTACTCTAAGTTCAAAAAGGGAGCTTCTTATAGGAAAAAGTCCCCCATGGATAGATAAAAGTGGTTTTGTGTTGATCATTTGGAGCGATGTTATTCTGGTTATAGCCACATAAACTATCCATAAAGAAAAATACCTCACTCCTAGCACATTCATCAATGATCTGATCGATAAATGTAGTGGGCTAATTTTCCTTAGGACAAGCTCAATTGATATTACAGTAATCAATGCAAACACGAATGGTCCCTTGCTTCTTATTGACAGGAAAAATATTGGAGACCCAATTTTTTAATGGTATGGTGTAGATAAAACCATCTTTAAGAAGTTTTTCCACTTCACCCTTTATAGCGGTAGCCTTTCTCGGGTGCACAAGACGAATCCGTTAGCGAACGGGCTTCGAATCCAGATAGTTGGGAATTCCATGCACCATGATACTTTGTTCAATTCCAGGAATTTCTTCATATAACCACGCAAAGACATCACAGAATTCTTTAAAAATTCCCTTATAGATGTTGATCTAATAGGGAGAACAAGACGCACCGATATGCGCATTCTCAACAATCCCTGGTTTAATAGAGATGTCGATCAGAATGGTCAGAGTGATATTTCCCAAGTTTCCTTCAGACAAAACTTCATGAATCAAATTTTTATTCTGAAGTGGGTCAATCAGTACCAGTGAAGCATGGGATCCTAAACAGGCGAAGATGTCACCTAGGATTGGGAGAAACGAGGAATGATGATGTCCATCATCCCATGGAGTTTCTTCGAGATACATGACCTCCATGATACTCTCATTAGTGGGGAAGGTCTCATTCAAGGGATCATTAGAGTCCCAAGAACCAAACCAGGGATACTCTGCATAAGTGTCTAGGGAAGAAACCACATGAGTATTGGTCTCAGATGTAGCCTCAGAATCCATGAGAATATCTTGATACATCTTCTCAGCTGGGCTAAGAGGCATAGCGTCACCAAAAATTTCGATCTAGTCGGGATTGGAAACAATCCACGGATCATGACCAGGAGAAATCATATTGATGGAGGCAACATTCAGAGGCAGAAGCAGAAAAAATCCCATAAGAGACAATTCTTTGAACATACCCAACCCAATGTTATCATAAGGAGTAGTGGCCTTCCAAACATATAGAATGTTACTTGGTGAAGACTTGGAGGGGAAGAAATCCAAATGATCTAGAGTCACTATCTTCCCTTGATGAGGGAAACAGAGGAGGCGAAAGAGAGTGGAGACTACAGAAACCATAGTGCTTGTCCAACTATGTCCAATAAGGAGATTATAGTTCAAGTTGGCATCCACTACCTCAACTTGCATGGTTATCATTTTCCCCTCCAACGGGATGGGTAATTCCTTGAGAATGTCGTACGGCCAAGAACCTTGACCATCGAAATATTCTAAGGTATTTTGGGACTAACTCAATGGGGAAGAGCCGATGGCTTTCTAGCATCCGAAAAACATGATGCAAGTCAAAGTGCCTTCATCAACGACAGTCTGATGAATATTCTTTCCCATAATGGTAACTTGAATCAGAATAGCTACCTTTGATGGGAGGCGAGAAACAAAATTCTCGAGATCGAAAATAATCAAATTAGAATCTGAAGGACCAATTGCTCCAATGACAGTGAGTAGTGCCTTTCTTTGTGATGGGCATGACTGAAGGACCTCCAAAGCCGACATTTCCTAAGGTGCTTGAGCCAGATCTTCTACAATATTGTAGTATTTTGTTGCTCTTGCATTTAGATTGTAAGACGATTTTCGAAGAACACCTTTTGGGGGTGGTAAAATGATGGAGTCACTACTCGGTCTCTCGATCTAGAGAGGACTAGAGGTAGGAGGCGTGTAAGAGGAAGAGTGAGTTGGGACTTCTAGTTCTGTGGGAGCCTTTGATGGATTGGGAAAATCTTTCATTTTCGTGGTGATGGAAACAAATTTCATTCCAACCATGAACACTTGAGAGGTACCAGATGATTGAGCCTGGTCTACCATTTGTGTATGCTGGGAATGGAACGGTTCTTTCAAGATGGTCGAAGTCTCAGGTGCACCCTTCAGAAGACGGGAAACTTTGACACTCCAAGGACAATCCTTGGTGTAATGATTATCATCACATATTAGACAAGGATATTTGGGCTTACATGTTGAAGAATCACCATCATATGATTTCTTTGAATCTTGTCTACAGTTTTCGGATTTAGAATTTCCTTTACCCTTTTTCTTACCCTTTGAGGATTTTTCTGCTATGGTAGATTGAACAGCATTTACCTCTGAGGTTTTACCAGGATTATTCTGGTTATGGGACACTTTAGGGGGCGCAACGACAGTAGTGGATTTGGAATTTGAAGAATTCTTAGGTGCACTACTATCAGTATGAGCCACTGTCCCAATAACACCATCCACCAGAGGCGTAACAAGAGGCTGAGATGATGGAGGATTCGTCGAATGATGCAACACATCAATTAATAATTCATATAGAGTCCCAAAGTGGGAATAAGCCAATTCAAGGTATTGAGCTCTAGCAATGACGTCCTCTTCCCTGACACACCCTCATAGTGCAAGATATTTTTCAATTTTGGGAACGAATGATTTAGTGAACCATTCGCTTAACAACTAATCAGGGATCTCAAATTTGATTAGGCGACGACAACATGGCCATTCATGGATGTGATCCGAGATATCCGTAGCATTCGACTGCTTCAATGAGGTGAGCATATGGGTGTGGGTTTCATATAGTACATGCAAATAGAATTGAGTGAGGAAGACCATAGCCAAGGAATTGAAATCAAAGAAAATTCCTCGAGGGATCTCAATGTACCATTTTTTCGTAGCACCGGTCAAAGTGTGCTGGAAAAGACAAAGACGGATAGAATCGTCAACCTAAGCATTAGAGGAACACCACAAGTGGTATGTCATAACATGGGTTTTGGGGTCTTCCCTAGATTTTCCTTCGAACTTCGGACAATCTCCTGAAATATTAGCTGGAATAAGCGACCAATGCAACTAATGTTGGATGGGGTAGTTTGTTAGCTTTGACACATCCAGAAATTCCAACGTAGCCAAGAACAAAAAAGTCGGATGATAGGGTGAGAAAGGTCGAGGGTTCTAACTTGATTGATAAGGATTTTTCCCCCAATAAGGCGAATTCTGACCCAGATATACATTTTTCCCCCAAGTATGGTAAGGACCTTGCTGCAGATATTACTGATAGGGACCTAGCTAGGATTGTTGGTATGGCCCCTGCGAGAACTAAGGTTGTGGACCTTTTTGGACATGGGGTCCAGCATAAGGTCCCCATTGAACACGAGGTCCAGTTTGTGATCCCTATTGAAAGTAGGGTCCTGCCTCCAGTCCATGCTGAATGTGAGGTCTAGCCTGTGGTCCCTATTGAACATGAGGTCTAGCTTGCAGTCCTCGCTGAACATAGGGTGCAGCCTGAGTTCCTGGATGAGCTTGCTGGTACTGAGGAATTTTCTTAAATGAAGGACTAGGTCGAGGCCCAATCTGGGGTTTATGGTACTGACCTTGAGGAAATGGTTGGTACTAAGTACCAGACTGATGAGGGAAAGTATCAGATTGACCTAAAAGGCGATTCAGACCAGCTTGGGTGTAAGAACCAAATTGAGGATTAGTCACAACAGTAGTAACCGAAGGCTGGGGCTGTTGGGCATACTGTTGATATTGTATGTTCGACCTTTGAACATAAGGAATTTTAGGTTGTTGAACATATGAATATGTTGCGTTCGACTACGAAAAAGGTTGTTAACCTAGGAATATTGAACATGAGGCTGAATCGCCCCAGGAATAGATCCAGAACTCGGCTTCCCCCCACCCAAAAGGGGAGATACATAAAGAGGGTTAGACTGCACCCCAGGCATGGACAAAACTGTGGATTTCCCACTCAATGGTGGGACTACAGTAATCGTATATGGTGAATAGGGGATAGAGGATCTTAATGACACAGTCATTTGACCAATGGTGATCGTCGGTCGAACAATAGATTAAGACACTGTGGCGACATTTGAAATAAATGGGCTGGAATACGGAGGAATACACGTTGACCAAATGGGATTTGGGAATAAGGGTGTACCACCGGAAGCTCTAGGAATAAGGTTTCCCCAAGAGGTATAATCATGCGGGAGCATAGACGCAAAATAACTAGACATTATTTCGGTTCCACTACCCGAATCGTGAGGTGTAGATCTGAACAATTCTCCCTTGGAGGGAAAAACTGACAAATAGGCTTCCGGGATATACAAGCCAGATGTTACCTAAAGAGTGCTTTGAGGAGCGCTCACAGATGGAACATCATCATCATTAGATGCCATTTCGTCAAGAAACAACCGACGGATGGTAGGCGAGATGCTACCGGAGAAGCTCGAAAATGGATTCTAGGTTGATCAAAAGCATTGTAAGGTTTCTCAGGAGAGACTAAAATCAAATCAAAGAGCGGATTTGGAGGAAAGGCTGAGAACTATGCAACTGGTTCAAGAATTTCCGACTCAGATTCTTCCGATGTAGTCTAAGGAGAATCGTCAGGAGGTGATCAAAATGATATCAATTGAACACAGATGACAATTCCAAGCTCCTCACCTTTCATTTCGAGGGGTCCAACTGGAAAATGAGGGACCTTAGGAGGAGGTTCTTGAGATCTGTCATAGGAGGGAGTGGTAAAATTTGACAATTCAGCCACGATGACCTTCGAGAAGAAGATCAAAAAGGAGAGAGGTGAACAAAATCACAACTTACCAAGCAATAAAAACTGGAGAACTGCACGGGTGAGATGTTTTCGTGGATATTTATTTTTAGAATTAACAAAAAATAAAAAAGGGTGTGCTAGGCATAAATGTTTACCAAGTATCTGTGAACTGCAATATACACCTTGGTGATAAAATGAAAGATAAATGACCAAGGACTTAACGTATGGTAGTCAATCTCCCTTAATGTTGTGTTCAGTGTATCCCATCTACAAGGTGGTTGACTCGGTTACCTATGGCAAGCTTGCAACCTAGTGGTGTCTCCCCAAATATACGCAACAATACGTGGGATTTCAGTCCATAGTAGTATTGTCTAATGTGTAATTGTTCGATGAGAGTGTCCCAAATATACTTAACATACATCAATATACTTCCATACGTGGGATGGGATATCATCACCGAGTTGTAACGCACACCATTAGCGACAACTCCTACGGTTAATGACGTCGGAACAAGTCTCTAGCTTAGACCACTAAATATTCTTGTTAATTCCAATGCTCCTTAAGGTAAATTGGGTTCATTTTAAGTTGATCTTGATTAAATTTTAAGTTTGAAGGCTCAAAATGAATGTCACCTGAACCCTTATGATGCATACTAAATGAAATAAATAAGCTTTCAACTTCCATGAATCCTAAACTATTTATGGAAGAGAGACAAACAGGAATGCACTCAATGCAGCAATGATAATGCCCCCCAAACTATTTCAGAGTTTCAAAAATGCAATGATTTTCCAATTGAATTCACTTTCCCAATAAATGCAACTTATTGAAAATGAAAATTTCTTCCTTTCACTAAGATGCAATATTTTATTTTTTTTCACTTCGAAATGTAATCAAAAGAAAAACAAATGAACGAAATAAGAAATGCAAAATCCGTTTACTTTTCTTTCAGTCGAACCAAACAAACATTGCTTTAAAGAATGCATGAATGAAATGCTTTTCACTCTTCTAAAAACAACAAAGATAATCTAAATAAAAAACAAAAAAGAAATCACTTCCAATTTCTTTTGAATTTTGATCTGAAAATGAAAGTATTTGTACTGATGTTCAAAGTATTCATTTCCATTAAATTAAGTGTGCAAAGTGTTTGTAAGGTTTTGCAAGTGAAACAAAGTGTTCTTGGTAACTATTTATGAATTTAAGTGTGAGGGAGTGTTGTTTAAATTTACTATTTAACAACTTTAATCTGAATAACACAGCAAAATAAATTCACCATAAACACACAACAACATGATGAGGCATTTCACCCCTCTTGGGCTACATTTGTCGGGTCCAAGGCTCCCAATGGGCATGTCCTTGATATATTATGATGCTCAAATTGGTAATACAGTGAAATGAAGGCCTAAACAGACCAAACCAATTGTAAAAATTAATTTAGAATGCATAAATAAGTATATATTGGCTTTTGTTTCACCTCAAATGGTTAAACATAGCCCAAAACAGCTCCAACTCCCTCTAGGCCCTGATGGCTCTCCAAGCTCCCTGAAGAAAAAGTACCTGAATATCAACTCTGTTGGCTCTGAAACCTATTGGAATGGCTCTGGAATGCTCAGATTAGTCAAAATTGACTAAAATTTCGTCCAAAAAGGTTCATTCACGAAGAAGTTATGATGAAAATTGTATTTTGCCCAATTTTACTAAAAAAACTCCACTAATTTTGGGCTAACTCCAGTTAGTCCAACTAATTTTGGAAAATGCTGCCAAAAATGGGGGCGCACTCCAATTTAACCGAGCATTTAACGTTAGCATTTAATGTGTAATGGGGCAGGGTCACATGGGACCACCGCCCTGACCATCGTAGAAGCCGTTGTTAACAAACCTTAACATTTAACGTGGCATATAATGCAACCCATGTGCTGGCCACATGTAATATTTTTAACCGCCACTACTAATCGCCGGATGGACTGACGCTTGGTCATGAGCCTTCGGGTCATGTGATGTGGGGGCTGGCCCCCATTTACCACCGCCCATTTTTACAAATAAATTTAAATAGCATTTGCGACCTTATAGGTTAAGAAACATAACGTAGAGCAAGTGGTCGGGCGCTTGTGCTGGTGGCCAATCGACTCGGGGTCGAAACCTATAGAGTCACAATAATTTTTCAATATGAAATTTCCCATGGCTTGGGGCCACATGGCGGCCTCTGGGCAGGCCTCGTGGCGCCCAATGATTGGCCCCAAAAACAAAAAGTCAAACCAACATCCAACCAGATCCTGACACTTGTCAAACTGTGATAGGCCAGCAGGGAATATTCTATGGAATATTCTAAGGAATATTCCTAATATTCCGAGGAATATTGCGAAACGTAAGCCGGGTTACTATGGAGAATCGGGGACCTAAAACTTGCAATAGTTCGGCCGAACATTTTATAAAGTTCGCCTAACTCGTGATTCCATTTAGATTGATGGCACACGATCGCGCAAACAGAATTTTTTCCGCAGATGGGAAAACCGCACAAATTTCGGCCGAAATTTTGTGAACATTAGATGAAGTTCGGCCGAACTAGTTTCTATAAATAACCGCCCGCGGGTTGGTTTGTTTACCGATTTCATTATTCGCGCTGGACTTCTATCACCGCGCTCGCTCGTTCGTGCGTCGCTCCTCCCGTCAACGCCGTTGGTCCTCCCATCCGCGCCGTTGCTCCTTTCGTTCGGTATGTTCGACCTTACCTTTTAAAAAATAGTATTTTTCAAATTATGTAAGCAAAGATATAGGTGTCTATGAAAAAAAATGATGTCTATGGAAATTAGTGATGTGATTTCGCCAACGAATATGTCTAAGATCGAGTTCTTTCTCTCGCTTGCTTGGTATCTCATTGTGATAAAAGTAAAGATCACATTAGCGCATTTAGATTTAATTTTCCTCGTTGGTGACGCCAATGTAGTCCAGGTTCTCAATATAATCTATAATGTAGCTTTCATAACGTAAATTTTGAATTAGGATTATCTACCCCAACCAACAAACTGCATCACAATCTAACACATGTTTTTAACTTTAGATAAGCCCCTTCAATAAGCCAGACTCCACACGCGAAGAATGAATAATATAATCTCACTCGTTGAGAGGGGATGTGTTCACACCATAGCCCCGCCTTCCAATAAAAAAATCAAAACCCCGATTTCGCAGAATGATAAATACATAAAGCGTATGCTATTACATTTTTTTTCGAGTAGTAATCATGATGGTTTATATATATATACACTTTATTAACGCGATCAAACTCACCCTCTATTTAAAATAACCGAAGAAAACATACCCTAACGGAACCCGATAGGTTGGGAACCGAATCATAGATTTATTTTGGTTCTTTGTGTTAAGGAAATAAATACAAGATAAAGCATAAATATATCTTGAATTTCAAACTAAGTTATACTTCTTGCCATAAAAGTATGGTTTTATTTTCAAACCTAAGAAACAGGAAAGAATTTGCAGAAGCTTTTTTATTAGAACTCGAATATATATATCTAGCAAGAGTCCGAGTTCTTTGTTTACATCACCTGCCGTAGGAAAAATTAAATCCATCACATTCTCAATTCTCGTCACCCGAAAAAGAAAATGCCACTTTATTCATAAAGATAATGCAGTGCTACATTCAAGGTCACAACCAAATAAAGCATCCAAATTGCGTAAATCGAGTGAGAAATGTGAATTTTGATCGTGTAGGATATTGCCAAAAGTTCGCCTTATTTACTCGTGATACTATAAAAAGGTTTACCCTGATTTACTACGTTGTATAATATGACATTCGTTCGGCATAATTGCAAAAGAAAAAATGAAAATGCACCGTCCCCGGATATTTCACTATTTCCAACCGCAATGATGCAAATTGATAAAATAAAGGGACCAAGAGATGTCAATTAAGAATTATAGGAAACAAGCAAAAGAAAATTCTGAAGAGCCTTACACGAAATTATATATACATATATATATATATATATATATATATAATGTTTTCAAAGACCTTGAATTGAATAAAATAGAGCAAGAGTAAACAAACTCAAAATATGCAAGAAAATCTAGAAGAAAGGCAAACAAACTTTGTATTAGCACTCAAATTATCGCTTGATTAAAGTATTCCTATGTGTTTTTTTCTTTGCTTTAATATACCAATGTTGATATCATCGCAACATCAAGTTTTGAATGCTGAAGCTTGTCTTATGATTCAATCGTTATGAATTGATAGCTTATGCACACTTTCTTAATGGATTTATCAATGCATTTTCTTTTTAGTAGACTATTGGTTCAAAATTTTTATGGATAATCCCATTTAGACTAATTAATTTGTAGGGGTTACCGATGAGGTGTGAATTACAATAAACTATTAAATTAAGTAATATAGATTTAATTTAATTGTGATTAATAATAGTGTTAATATAGATTTACAATGTAAATAAAATTTATAATTTTTTTTTTTTGGTTCATTTACAATTTTTTTTTTGAAAGTTAATATTATTTAAACTTTTTATAGTATGAGTAACTCTTGTCTTATATTTGACTAATTTTTTAATATAACGAAATTCAAAAATATATGATTTTCTCCAAGTTTTAATTGTTTAAAATATGATTGTTTGAGCAACTCTTTCTTCGGGATACATGAGGGCTCAAAGATTTTTTCTTGTATATTTGAAGCTCTCCAATATTATAGAAAAATGATTTTTGTTTGATATTTTTATGCAATTTGTCATAGTAATGTCATAGTGTATGAAGTTTTAAATTGTTTTTATTATTTTTATTATATGTTGGATGTGATTTTGATTGAAAATGTTTCTTTTTTAGTTATTAACTAAACAAAAATTATTGCTTTAAGCCTCTAGAATTTACAATCAAAATTAGAAAATGTATTTATCAAACTATTTATGAAAAGTTTATTGTTTGATCTTCTCTACCATGTCTCTTTTACATATATCTAGAATAATATTATTTGTAGTTTCCCGTTTTTTGTAACATTTTACTACCATAATCAAAATCTATAGAAATAATAATCTAACATTATAATATCTGAAATGAGCTAAATAACCTAAATATAGTATTGCAAATCCCTGGCTACATGAGGAGGCTATGTATTACTTAGTATCGTATCCATATTAAATAAAGTTCTATGGTTTTAAAAGAACACTTGCAAACAATTTATTTATGACCTCTCTTTTTCTCTTTTAAATTTATATTCTTTAGCCATTATGATTTGAGAAAATACATCCCAATGTGCCAATAAAAAGCCTTAAAAAATGAATTAAACATGAACAACTATTAAATATGGGTAACTGCCATATATCAAAACAAACAACTAAATCACCAAAGCTAGTAGTGATAAATAATAAACATTCTAGGATACTTCAAAATTCCATGTAAATAATTTACCAAATCACTAAAATTATATATGTGTGTATACTTTTGTCGACGAGGAGGTAACTCCGCAAAACTAAAGATGCATTAGATGGATATTGTGTGTGTACTTATACATGGAGGTGAGACTTTGGGATTCACTTCCCCAATGTCTCTTGACCTCCTTATTTACTAAATTTATAATAAAATACAATTGCACCCAATCCCTTAGGATTAGGTGTCAACATTCCCCCTTAATTTGAAGGGATGTTGGTGAGTCCAAGCATCGTTCGAACTTTTAAAACCTTTCTTCTTCCAAGCGCTTTGGTGAAGATGTATGCGGACTTCTACTTCGTAAAAATGATGTATGGATAGTTTTGGACTCAACATGATGTCAAATCGATGGTATTTTGTATTAGATCCGTTTTGTTCGATCATGGAACTTCGGTTCTTGGCCAACTTTATCGTTAAGTACTATTTATCATGAATGGTGTCGAATTCATTTTGTTTATCCGCAAATATTCTAGATTTTGTGAGAGCCACACAATTTCCCCCTTTGTTACTTCAACAATTGCCACCTATTCGCCTAAGTATAATCCCGGCCCCGAAACAAATTTGATACTAGAAACCCAGGATCGACCTCCATTTTTACATTTTTGGACTACCCGTTTCTTGATTCTCTTAGGAAATGACCAACATTTTTTATTTCCATTTGTCAGCCTTCCATTTTAAATTTTAGGATCACCTCGTTTCTTGATTCTCTAGAAATGATAAGCATTTTTTCTTTTCCATTTATTTGTGCTTCGCATTTGAGAAACAATTATCGTAAAAGGTCTATTAAGTTGTGCATTTTTCTTGACAATAATTGCCCCAGTCATTTTAGCACCGTAACATGTTCCACGAATATACGACCTCTTATTGAAACATTACCAAGAAATCAAAGACAATCTACAGTTAATTTCGAACTTGGTAACTATATGTTGAAAACTACTTGAAAATTTTAATCTTGCGCTTTTTTAAATATTCAAATCACTTTACATGTTATGGACTCAATATGGTCACATAAATGGTTAGATTTGTGCTTGGACATAAATATTTTATGGTTTGACATGATTGAAAACTCATCAAAATCTTAAAAATATTAATCTTACGCCTTTTTAAATATTCAAATCATGTTAGGCTCAATATGGTCCGACATAAATGGTTAGATTTTATGCTCTAACATAAATATTTTATAGTTTGAAATGATTGAAAACTACTCAAAATATTAAAAAAATTACCCATACTCTTTCTTAAATATTCAAATCGACACTACACAATGGCTAGATTTTATGCCTCCTGACATAAATATTTTATGGTATAACATGTTAGGCTTTATGGTGTCCTTGAAATTTCAAAGAATTGCTTAGTTGGGATCGTATTCAACTTGTATTCTCTATTATTGCCCAAATCTACCTCAGTCAAGGAAGGCAGAGTTCGGTGGTAACATCAAACCACGCCGTCCGGTAGCTAGCCCTACCAAACGAAGAGGGTTTCTCCTGGGATCAATCTCAAATAAAAGTAATCAATAGGGCTTATAGATGACCGGGAAATGAGAGCTAATTTTAGGCTAGGTATATAAATGAAGGACAGATCAGTTTTTGGGGGTTTTATGTTGGATCAAGGGAAAGGTAGTTTTCAAAAGTGATTAGGCTCAGCTTTTTGCAAAATTATGATTGAGCAAGGAAGGCAATAGTTTGATGATTTATATTGAGTGAATGGATGGATAAGACTGGTGAGGAGCTGAAGAGGGCAAGAGGTCTCAAGAGTCCTCCTCAAACAGATGGAAAACATGAAAAACTAAACAAAAATGAAAAGGAGCAAAGCAAACCAATGAATTCTACCTTTACAACTTGTCTGTCGGCTTTAAGAAGAAAGGAGAATGAAAACTGCAGGCTACAAACATCAGTGAAATTACAGATATAGAGGAAACACCATCAAAACACAGAGCCACACATCCCAAAGAGGCCGCAACCTGGTCTATTCCTTTGCCAAAATTGCAGAATGAAATGTACAATGAAGTACAGCAATCCCAAATGTCCCACCCCGAAAATGACCGAGAACATACATCATATAGACAAGCCTAACCACCCAAATTAGGGTCGAGCTCACTACTCATGAGCTATTTCAACTATATCCAATCCAAGAACTAGAAAATAGGCCATGAAACAACTTCATTTATATACAGACTATTGATCCATTCACTCACATTTCACCTTTTAGTGAATGAATCTTCTAGAATAAGTAAAAATATGCCAAAATTACATCATGATCATGAAATTGGAATCAAAATAGATCAATAGTTACATGAAAGGGAACCCATCAAAACTAGGCTAGAAATTTCGATTGAGTGAAAAATAGGCCAAAATTCTCTATGCGTCGCGCCCAAAATCTCTATGCATAAGACAACTTTGGAGCTGATTTTGGAGGCACTGAAGTCCAATTGAGATCACATAGCTCGCTTTGTTCTGCCTGTCTTACTTTCCAACTCCAAGTGGAACTTTGATTTGGTGTCCATTTTCCCTCCAAATGTCCAATCTCCCAACACTGCCTTCCCCGTGGGTGGCAAAAGGTGGCGGGAAGCCAATTTTAGGGTGTTTTTCGTAATTCCTTTAGGCAACCAAAAAAATTGATGAAATCCTTAGGTAATCCATGAGCATGCATAAATTTTCATGAAAAACTTAGAAAATGAAAATTTTTCCCCGAAGATTAGTTAATCATAAGCGCGCTATGGCGCTAATGCTACAAGGTAAAACCGTTTTGTACCCTAAAAAAATCAAAATTGACAAAAAAATTTCTGAATTCCTTGAAATTTGGGTCAAGGTCCTCATCAAGTAATATGCTCAGCCAATGAAGCTTCAGCCAATATTTGGAGCTCATCATGCCTTTTATGACGCTTCGCGTTGCCCTCCTTAGCTCTCGCTTCAAGATTTTGATCCTCGCTTTGCAAACATGAGTTCGCGCCCCCAATAATGGTTCTTCATGTGCCCGAGAATGTCCTTGTACTTGTTAGCTTATCCAACAGCTTTTGGTCTCCTTGGTGCATGCAATTCAGTTGTAGAGTCACCGTGTTTCCTTCATCTTGGCCATAAGAGGAATCCGTCTCCATGTTTGCCAAAGTCTATGTCAGCTTTAGATGAATACCGGAGTTTCGGTGCCTTTGGTTTTCGTTGCCAAATGTATGGAAAAGGGGAGGGGATATGGAGGGAGAGGGTAAGGGGAATGTTGGGAGTATTTCTAATTTAAATTTGGGAAACTAAAGAGTTTTAGGTGCAAATACTAGGTTTTTGATAGCATTTGGGGTTTGGGAAATTTGTAATTAGGATGGGATAATGGGAATATGGGATAGGGGTAGATGAATTTAGGGATATGGGAAATGAAACTAATGAAATGTAGTGAAGGGGATGTGAAAGTGTTAGAGGGGAATAAGACAAAAAAATGGCAATTTCTAGCAAACCTTAGGAAGATTTTCAATGAAACCGTGCAAGGAGCTAGGTTTTATTTTTCACCTATTGAAACACCATAAACACCGATGGAAACGACATATTGGAAATATGGAGATGTTAACATAGTTTTGGGAATGAAGAATTTGAAATTTTGGAGCTTTTGGATGGCAAGAATCAGTGGTTTTTCACAAAGTTTTTAGCTCCAATGCGCCGCGCCTACCCCATGCGTCGCGCCGCTCATTTTTTACACCGCGCAGGGCCGCCCAATGCGCCGCGCCATTTTGCAGATACTTTTTGAGACCTTCCCGTTGTCCAAATTGGGTTCATGATAGCTCGTTGGAAAGATTATTGAGTCTAATTTCCAACCCAACTGGAATTTTTCAATTTTGAGTTCATTTTCCTTGTCAAAAATCAAATCTCTCAAGACCGGTCAAAATGAGAAATGAGGCTGCCTCAAGGCAAAAGAGTGTTGTTGGTACCAACTTTTGAAGGTCTTCCTCAACTCCAACTGAGCTCATGATATTTCATTGGAAATCTCTTTATGTCTAGTTATCATGTGACTCATCAATAAAATAATTTGCATAACCAAGCTAGGAGAAATCTTTATTTTCCCAAGGTCACTTCAGAGGTGCATCAATTCTCCCGAAGGATCGTATTTTGATACTTAAAACCATGACACCTGTGTAAAACGTGAAGGAGTTTTTTCTTCCTTGGCTCGTTTTGAACAAAATCCTCTCTCATTTTTCCAAAATTCATCTTTTATTGCTCAGAAAATCAATATGAAACCTATCCCGATGTGTGGAAACAAGGAATTTGCCGAAATGAAGAAAAATAAAGGGGATAAGGGGCTTTCAAATTCTTGATAAAATTTTTGAATTAGGGAGGGATGTTGGGAAGTAGGGGAAAGTGGAATTTCAGATATTGAGTGAGGGGAAGGGGTCCAAGGGCAAAAACACGTGCCTAGCCTAGAAAATTGCCAAGTCGTAGCAAGAAACTAGGGTTTGTGCAAAAATGAGGAATTGGGGGATCTTAGTGATGGGAAGTGTTTAATAAGGTACATTATGGATAGGGGGAAGGGATATGGCTATCAGGAAGCAAGTTTTGCTGATGAGTTGACCATCCAAGAGAAATTACCTTCAAAACCCTTAGAGAGGGAAATGAACCTTACCTGTGCACAATCAAGCATGAAGACGTGTAAAATGACCTTTGGAACTTGACATGATGATGAAAACCCCCTGAATGATGGTACAATCAAATTTTGAATGGTGACATGGACCAACATTTGGACAACTTTGACAGATAAAAGCAAACCCTAGACCTAATACCTAAGACCAAATTTTGTTTGAAGACTCTCTCGAAATGACAAATTTGACCTTGAAACCTAAAATAACCTTGTGAGCATGTTTGATCACCGGAGGAAGGGGATGCGGCCGACACTAACATATTCAACTTCCTCAGTCCTTGAATAGCTTCTTTGGTGTCTTCAAGCCCGTTGCCACCTTCTTATGTCTTGAAGCTCCGGGGCCCCCGAATAGCTTCCTCGGGGTGTCTTCAAGCCCGTTGCCACATTCTTCCAAACCCGTTGCCACCTCTTTCCCCTCCAGGTCGTTTCCTTCCTAGACTTCTGGAAATTGAATTACTTTTGGTTGCTTTAGAAAAGCTCTCTCGCCTTGTTCTCGCCATGGCTACAGAAATCGAGACTCCCGCCGGGCGGCCGCTCCTCGCTTACCAGAGAAAGAATATTTTCCCGAACTTTCATATGTCTTTCCTAATGTCTATCCGCTGATGTATAACATATTTTGCTATATCTCTATCATTTCCACTTTTCTTACAGGATGTATGGTTTCTTCGATCATGATGGGATGTGGTTAAACCCCCCGTAATATGTTTCCCACCGTATTTTGCCTTCTCTTTTCTAGATAGGTAAAGTATACTCGCCGGACATATGTCTCATTTTTCTTAACAGATAGCCGAGAATATGTCTATATGCATATGAATTGATTAATATATCATATGTTTTTTTCCTCACTAAAAAATTTGTAACCGGGTTTCCGACTCAATCTATATGGATGACGTTTAGTTAAATACCCTTCTATTTGCAAGATTGATTTATCTTTTAAGATTTTGATTTTTGTGTTGTATGCATCAAGGATTTCTATTCTCGCTTTTCTATGCACATCAATTTAACGCACAAACAATTATCTAATTTAATATTATTGTTTGTTGATTTTATGTTTTAAAAATGTGCTGTTGTATGTAGAAAAAAATATTCATTACAGTTATGTTCTACATATGCATTCACGTATTTCGAGATATCCTTCCGTGTGTTAGGTTATTTATGTTTTTAAATTTTGCAATGATATGTTGTAATCTTTTTATTACAATTTTTGGTTTGCATGTTCATTTTGGTCATAAATATTCTCTCCATCATAATATCATTGTGTTTGATATCTTGATTTATGTTTTAAATTTGCACTCACATGTTTTATCATTTTGTAGCAAAGTATTTCTTATGCCTCGCTATATTAGGCTCTCTTTTCATCGAGCCGTGTGTATGGTATGGTTTCATTTAGACCATTTTCAACCACAATAGTGTTCGTCATTACCGCGTAAATAAAAATACATGGTAGACATTATCATATTCACATAGGAAAAAAGTGTTTTCCTTAATTTTACATATTAAAATGTCTTTGAAAAGTTATTTCTATTTAAAATAAAAAGGTGAAAGATTAGTTTCTGAAGAATTAATAGAACGAATAGATGGTAAAGGCCCACAACAACAATCGCAAAAGCAATGCAATATAACCAATCAACCTACATCAACAAAACATATGGTCTTGAATGAGATTTTGGACTCTTTAGATATAAATGTACACCGTGGCAATGTATCTTATATAAAACTTTAATCCATGTGCTTAACCTTAACATTGACACAAAATGGAATACAATTTTACTCATCGCTTTTATGATAGAAAAATATGCGGATGAGTATTGCCCACATATCCGAAGTCAAAAGGGATAGATTAAAAAGGGATGCTCGTCATTTATAAAAGATAAATTAAAGAAGCATGAAATATTAGTAATGCAAATTAGATATGCGTACCAATTATACTCATATAACACAACAAATAGATGATTCAATACAACAACAAGCATAGAAGTCATATTTATCTCATGGGCCTTTAACTTAAATTTATATCTAGCATTACATTAAGCTATAGGAGATAAATCAAAGAAGCATTTGAATGTAAATTAAACATGTAATAATTATGTCCTTTAGTTCAATAAATAAGATAATAATTTGCAAATGCCATATCTAAGCTATATTTCATCTAAGTAGCTTTCAATTTAAACTTATATCTAATGTTAAATTATATAAAAGAATAATGTTAATCCAAACTTCAAAATAATATTTAGAGTTAGTATAAAATGTGACATATAATTTTCTCTGCGTGGAAAAACATAAGCTACCGAGAGTTCAAAACTCATGCATTTGAATACAAAGTGGGTATACGAATGAGCAAGTAGATTTTTTCTAGAAATGAGGAAGTGAAGGTTTATAGAGAGCCACACAAAATTGCAAATTCATACCTTAACAAAATTGTTAGACCCTAAAGAAAACGTGTCATAATCAACTTTCATCGAAATATATGATAAACTCAACACAATTTTATGAAAAATAGTATACCATTTTTTACATTTCACATAATACAAATAGATAAATATTACTTAAGTATTGTTATAAATATTTAACTAGCCATTGAGAGATGGCCAAGTGATTGAGACAAAGGGCATCATCATAATAAAAAACCAAGTACAAATTGTAGTAATCCTAGAATCATGCTTTACATAAGGTAAAAATTGGGGAACTCATGACTTACCATAAACATAAAAAACATTTACCCTTACCAAAAAATATATGATAAAAATTGACAAACTACATAAGCTTAAGCTTAAGGGATATAATCCTTCTTGCCTTCCATATAGATAATGAAAATGATTGTTCCAAGTCTCATGTTGCTTCTCATGTTACTTTATAAACCCTTCATTGGAAAGAAAAATAGGAGGGCATAAATGTAAGAAATATAAAACATAATGAAACACAACGTAAGAACAGAGAACATAATGAAACACACACATACATATCTCTAGACAATCAACACAATTATTTTCCTAGGGAAATCCTTATGGGAGACACAACCCTAAAAGTAATGATGCTCTAGACTCCTTTTTCCCTAGGAAATCCTTATGGGAGAAAAACAACACTAAAATGTAAACATGCTCTACTCTCTTTTCCGGTATGGAAAATATGTAAGTACAAAGAAAGAGGTAATCTCTCTAGAGTTAGATAAGACTTTTGGCTTGTAAGGTTGCTATAAAAACTTAACTTCATACATTTTTCTCTAACTTCACACTCCTAGTTGTATTTTAAACTATGGAACAAAATACAATAACACAAAATGGAACTTATTCCTCCTAGTGCTGCTATTTAACATAGCGTGATAGCCAACTAGGTGTAAGATTTGACTTCGTCAACCATTAACGAGGTTTTTGATTTTAGACCTTTTTAGAGTTTCAAGTGTCCTACATGTAGATAACACATGCATGAGTAATGGGGCTAAAATGACATTCTCTCGTACCTTTCACATGGTGGTCAACATGATAGGTCAACTTACTAAAGGCATAAATTTTGAATGAACTTCATTTGATGTTTTTCTTGCACCATTGGATATGTCTTTAAGTGTAGAATAATGGTCAAGATTTCAAGACAAGGGATAATCGTTCGACTCCCGTAAATGTCATTTAATACCTCAAAATGACTCCAAAAGGTTTTAGACCCCAATTCTCCACCTACCATTAAAATGACCCTACAAGTCGATTCTTTTCGCTTTTTTCACTCTATAAGCATCAAAATATATGACAAATAATATAATTATCCAATCTAGATCATTATTTAATAATTTGTTAAAATTATGAGTAAGATATACATCATGGAATTTAAATAAATAGCATTAATTCATTGAACACCTCGTACATTCCTTGTTGATACTTTGAAAGTAATACGTTTTGAAAAATAATTTGTTTATGGATTCTATTTTCCACATTCTCTCAACCATATCAAAAACCTTCTTATAATATTTGAAACCATCTATATACAACTTTTCATTTGTTTCGATAGGAATTAAGATATTGAAATATTAATGTATTTATTTCTCGTGTGCTAAGGAAGGGAGGTCGTGAACCTTAGAGAAGAGTATAGTATTTGTTAAGTTAGGAGGGATACCTTTATGAGATAGAATTAATTTAAAATGCTTCTATGATTATGTAACTTTCGAACCATAATTACAATTTTTTTTTTTAACTTATCATTTAGTTGCTAAAAGTTGGAAGAATTTATGTTGGTAAATAATTAATTAGGTCTATTTAATCATTTACCACTTTTGGGTTTTTGTTTTCATGGTTTCATTCATAATTTCACTTTTTTGCAAATTGTCAATTTCAATTTTTCACACCACATGTGCACAATCAAAGGACCTAAGGTCTTTCCCCTACCAAAGTATGTTCTTTTAAAACATGTCTTCGTGATATGGGTGACGCAGAAATGATCGGGAGAGTGAAATTCCTCATTTAATACACAATATGTTTGGTTCATGCCGCTAAGCCAAGAATTTTAAATTCAAATGACTTTTAATATAACCAACTAAATCCCGCAAAAAAATAATAAAACAATTTATGTTAGGCTATGGATTTAGGCATTGAAAAAACACCATGATATTTCAAATTTAAAAATAATGGTTTGAGTCCTAGGTAGCTTAGAATCCTATTTGTTTTCAAAAATAAGACACTCCCATTTGATTCTCATGATTAGGTTGTAATCATGAGGCTCTCGCTCAAGAGTGGACCTTCCAAAATCTTCGTGACGTCTCTTTACACAAACAAAACCAACAACCGAAAAACACATCATGCAAGAAACAGAAGCTCGCCGACATATCATTTTTTCTCTTTGAAGAAAAAATTCACATCATGTGAATATCTCCATGTACTCTTACATATTGGTGTACAAAACCATCAACCAAACACAAGTTGACAAAACATGCCTCTTCAAACAATCGACTCTCAAGTCAAATAATAGCTCATGCACAAATTTCCATATTTGTTGCATTTAAGTGTCAAAAAATAATTCTACTTTCAACATCATACCATGCAACATGCACCATACTTGACTCACTTGAAAAGAATGTATGAAACATCAAAAAATACATGCAAGGCCTTTAATTTGACAAGAAATCTAACCATCCGTTATCAAACCATTTCACCGGCGCTTCTTTTAGCCGCACTCATCATCATGTGAATCATCCCGACCCTCATCGATTATGGAATCCTCTTTCCATTCTTGTCATTATCTCTTTCCACCTTCTTCAAATGTCAGGATGACTTGTTGGATACAAAGTCCAACACTTGTCTACAAGGTGACCTTTCTTATGGCAATGAGTAATAAACAATTGTATCTTATTTTCAACATCATTTTCTCGTCCAATGGGCCTTTGAATTTTTGCCTCATTTATTTAGAAAGTTTCATGTGCATGGATATATTCTTCCAACATCTATAAACATTATGATTATTCAAACCACAAAAGGAACATGCAAGTTCTTTCCAAATATTATGTGAATATTTACCATGTTTATCATAATCAAAAGCAATTTGATTAAAGGAAAATTTATACCTTAAAAATTATCACCATTGTTTTCTGAGGAGGAAGAATTTACAGAGTGGGCTCTCCTCTCAATACTAGAAATGAATTCAATGACTCTAGAGCTTTCAACATCCTCTTCTTTACACTCTCATTAGCCGCATGATTATTAACATCTTCTTGCAAAGTGGGTGTCAAAATTTTCCATTCATCATGAACACAAACTTCACAAGCTTGAGGTAATGAACACTAAATAAAATTCTTCGGGAACAAATATGCTTCTGGCTTTGGAGCATTCTCCATCATGTTTTTCATAACCAAGATCCAAATAATTAGGCCCTTCCTCAACAACATTTGGCTCAACTATGCCTTGTACTCAACTTGCCTTGTACATGTTTGCCTTAACCTTTACTTTCATACAAGACATTTTCATAAAAAAATTGGACCTTATTCTCTAGTGTGTCTCTCAAAAGCAATACACATTCATTTTGAGAGGAAATTGAAGACAAACCAATAGCTAATTGCCTAACCTTGACTAAAATGAGCTAAATTGTACTTTGATACCAACTTGATTTGAATATGGACAAACTAGTTTTGTTGTGCTATCTCCTCACCGCTAAATAAAAATGTGTTTAGGATCGTCTAAACAGCCAATTGGGAAGGGGTTTATGTGTCAAGCTTTAAGTGTATTTTGTGAGAAATTTATGAGTTAATTAGCTTTTAAAAGCTCATGTCACTAAGACAAAATGGCTAATTAGTTACTAAAAAAATGACTAAAATTTTCATATAAACGACTATTTTTCAACCTAGACCAATAGTAGCTAATTTAATAAGATCTTTGCAACGCGGCCAACTTTTGGTCGTTTTTAGCTTAGTCATTAATTAGTTATCTCAATTTTGTTATCTAGTTGTATATTTGGTCATTGATTTGGTCATTGATTTAGTCACCTATTTGGTCACTACCTCTAGTCATTTATTTGATTTCATTTTGTCATTGATTTAGTCATTCATTTTGTCATTGATTTAGTCATTGATTTAGTCATTGATTTGGTCTTTTGATTTGGTCATTAAATGTCACAATTAATGACCAAATATACAACAAAATATATTACTATATGATCACCCGAAACTCCATTAATGACCAAAGAACTATGACCCACATGCTCTGGTCAAGTTATAAGATACTATAAATTAGCTACTAGTCATATATATGTAAATTTAGTCATCGCTTTGAAACCAATTAATGATCCTAAGAAATGTGACTAAATTTTAGTGGTGTTATAAGATACTGTAAATTAATGATTAATAATGATATATGCAAAATTTAATCATCATTTGTAGTCACAAATTTATCATTTGCAGGAGCCATTTATTCATTATATAAACGACTAATTTAGTAGTTTATATTCATTTCATTTACTTTATTAATAATCATTATAAATGACTAATTAGTCGATATTCATTTTATTTGTGTTCATTATTAATCAACATAAATTAATTTAAAGGGATTTAAAAATGTCATACAATGTGCATGTTCATCTAATATGAAAACTCAAAGTCGCATATTTTAATTACAATACTATACAAGATCAAGTAAATCTATAAAATAATTTCCAATCACATAAATTATATTATATGAAATGTTAAAGTATTACAATATGAGTTTCCAACTTAATATTAGTTGGACTACAATTTACACATGAAATGATGTTTCATCATCAAACATTATCGCCGTGTTGTTTAAGTGCATTATGTGAATTCACCAACTCAAGACTTGATCATCACTTATATGTGTGTCTTATGCGAGATATTGGCTCTAAGGGTATCACCAGACGCTCTTTTGCATTTGTCGCTCCAATGTTATTACTCTTCTCTTTTTTCAATTCATGCTTCTTACCATCAATACCGATTTCATTTTCTCAAAAACAAAAGAAAATACAATGCAAGGTAAGAAATGAAAGACAATGGAATGTACCAGATTATAAATAACATAAATTAGACTATAAATAGTTTATACAACATATACCTTAACATCAACAATGTCAAAGAAATTTTCCTTCGCATCAATTTTTGCAAAATAAATGTCACTATTCTTTCCCATTTCTCAACATGCTACATACGATAAATTGAAAATCACATAAAACCAAGCATAAACCCTTATCTAACCAAAACAAATAAACAAACAATTAATAAAACTTCATTATAATATTAGCAAATGAAAAGAGCTAGTGGATCATTTGTGTTGTTTAACTTTGCTTATTTTTATTATAAAGTGCTTGAGCTTCATGAACTAACAAATGTGAGTAACAGCTAAAAACTAACCAACCATTCACTTGTCAACATGAAAGATCACAAATAAACCACAAAATTGATCAAGCATTAAAATTGTGAGCAGACTATCTTGAAATTTTCTTCGAGAAATACCTCAAAATTCCCTCATTTCTAATAAGCTTCCCCGGCTATGTACCTCCATCCTTGATTTCTGCTATATCTGAATAACTAATATCCCTTTAACAACTAGTTTTGCAAGAACTTAACAAGAAACTCAAGATTGGGCACATCAATAGTAGCATCCTCCAATGAAAATATACAATATCCAACCTAGAAACATCAAAATTATATATAGTTATAATGTTGAAGAGTGTGTAATCGTGTAGGTCTTCATGACTATGTAATTATGTGCTTATGTAAAGATGAAGTCAAATAATGATGTATGAATTTTGGTTTACTTGCTTCATGGTTTCATGAGCAAGATTCTTAGTATAGATCTATAGACTTCTTCTTGATGTTCTCACTAGGTACATAAGTGTAATTAAGAGTCATGTAAAAGGCATGAAGAATACCCTCCAGGATGTTGGCAGAAGAATGACTTACAAATGTTGAAGATGGTTCAGAAGTCGGCGTACAAAAAAATGTTAAAGTTAGCCTACTTAATGGCTATAAGGTCAAGCGACTACTTGTCAGACTACTATATATACCCTACATATGATGTGGTTAAGAGAAATTATCTCATGGATGATACCGAGGTTATACAATGTGCAAAAGAAGAAAGTTTTATGATTATACTTTTGCTAGCAATATAGCGTAAAGAAGGGAGCAAAGATTAAGTTAACGTCTGGGTAGAACACATAGAAAGAAAGAATGATTTGTGGATCCTTGCCTCTATACCGATATTTAAGTAACAATTACACTTAAGTTTGAAGTTAACAAAAAGGTGGAAGAAAGAATGAATTACGTATTAGTTTGAAGGTATAACAAATCAGATCTAAGGACAAGATTGTCTACGTATAAGTCCGAAGGTGACAACATTTGAAATATAGCAAATACAAGAAATAGCTTTTGATTGCGTACTTATCTAAAGAACCGAATGATACAAATTCCAAGGTAACTAAAGGACATATATTCTACAAGGCCTAAAGGTTAGTAATTGCCGAAGTAATTGGAAGATTGAGAAATCGATCAAAGGATATGATTAAGCACTTCGAGGAAAGAATTATAAAAGTCGAAACCTCAAGCAAGGAAGGTAAATCAGAGACGTACCTTCCTAACTATATTTAAAATACCTCTAAGCATAAGAAAGATCAATTTTGTCTCTACATTTGTATAAGCACTTTGATAATTGACTTGATGAAGGATTAACGAAGCAAGCTCACAAGTAGTTATCAAGAAGAGAATTTGTATTAATCTATAGCCCTTTAAATTCTCAAAATTGTATCAAAGCTATGGTTATGATCAAAGGCAGCTTGAAAGGACTCGAAACATTCTAAAAGACCTATGTCAAAAGGGCTCAAATTATAGTAAGACAAATTCCAATAATTAAGCTAGGTGCATGTTCACAAGAAAGGTCAATCTCTCACTATGAAAAGAAGGATCTCAGAATATCTCTGCCTCAATGACATCACAAGGAATATCATTCTCCGCTCATTCAAGACTACTCTTATAAGATTATTTCGATACCACTATAGTGAGGAGAATGAGTTATAAAGGTGTATTTACAATTAAGGCTCGCGGTGACAAAAAGATATCAAGATAATCCGTATTGGCGTTGAAGATATCTGTTATAATCACAGGTCAACTACAAACTTCCCGTATAATCAATCACATGATTAGTATGGCACTACAATTTAGAACTACCATAGTAAAAATCTATCACTGCTTTCGTGCTACCACAAGGAGAAAGGTCCACCGGTTCCCAAGTGTCATCACAAACCTGATGAGAAGTATGTCATTTCGCCTTGATGGTATCACATAAATGGTCTCGTCAGCGTAAATGGTCAACAAGTCGTAGACATGTATAGTGAAGTATTTACAATTGAAGCACAAAATAAGGTCAAAATGTAGCAATATGTATACACAAGAATAGTACATTCGAGGATCTCAACAAGCCACATTGAGTTTGAAAGAATCAATTCTTTTCCTATGAAGTTGATAGTGCAAGAACCAACTAAAAGAAATAACACTAATATATATTTTATCAACCACCATCAAGGCGACCAAGCTAAGGATTTTATCTCCACTTCACAAGTAAGTATCTTTTATTCTATAACCAAATTTTAGTATAATGACTTTGTTTTTATAGGAAATATGTAAGTCAGAAGCTACCAAGATTCCGTACAAGGAGTGATAGCCTACAAATTTCAAGAAAGTAAAGTCATGAAAATCTCCGAAGGTCAAGATTCACCTAAATACATGAAAGGATAGAAGGGCTCAAGGATTCTTCTCCGAAATTAGTCAAAGTCCTTACATCTCTATATACCAGGATTGGAGACATCAAGAGAATATATGATAAGTTGAAAGAACCATTCAATGCTATAAAGAAGGTCATGACTAGCCCGATTTACATACAAAATCAAGGTATCAAAGTTTGAAGGGATATCTTCATAAGATCTCAACTATGAGATATGAAAGAGATGATAAGATGGACAAGCAGAAAATGAAATTTTAGAAAAGTGGAAGACTTGGACACTACAAAAAGAATCCCGATCTAAGCATGGCAAGAACTCCCGTGAATCAACTCCAAGAAAACCTCTCCGACAAACATTACTAATGTAAAGTAGTCATCAAGAACAAGGGTCATCATGGAAACATATTTCTCGAATGTGATGACATATTGATGAAGTTGTGCCAAGGAAATGAAGCTCTTCATTCCCAGAAATTACAAGGATGACTCAAGGGAAAAAGTATGATATATATATATATATATATATATATATATATATATATATATATATATATATGAGATGTTTTGTAGTCATGTCATGCGTTGTGTAATGGAATTCTATACTTAGAAGTATGATCTATGGAGAAGTATCTTCTCAAAATGCAATGGACAAACGGAATTGATGTCCTCATGGAATATGAGGTGGTTGTATATGAACGAGCAACTAGGAAAGTTGTACGTTCGGGAATCAAGAATGTGTAGAGGAAGAGATCGCAAATGCACCCGTCAAGAGGCAGCGCATTTAAGGAAATAAGATGTGACTAGGTGGACTTTGCAAGATAAGGTAGACTCGACAAAGTCCGGCAAAGAAGGAGACCCTTGGAAAGACATATAATTAGGAGATGTGTCAATCAGAGACATTGTCGATGCTACAGAATATGTCAGTGAAAGATCATCACCGAGGTAACTTTTGTTTTAAAAGATTCATATGTAAATGTTTATCCGGATGAATTTGTGTGGTTGCTAATCATGAGAAAGGATATATGATCCTGGGAGATGATTTGAAAGAAAGCAACATGGCACAATAGTAACCAGATTAGAAGTCCGTTGAATCACTCGATAGTCGACAAGCCTCAGATGGAAGTGATGAATGATCTCAGGCCCTATGAAGCTAAAAGATGGATATTCCTCAATACCAAAATCCACGACATCGATGACAGTGAATTCCTTCATGAGCCGTTGGGTGTCTCACCATTGTTGCCGTAGGTCCCCGGTTAAGAGGAGTTTCCTCGATGGTAAGTTTCTTACTTGGAAGAAACTTGCAATTTTGCTGATGCGCTTAGGTACATTCCTCCTCCTTGTATAAGAATGAGTACATTCCCTTGTGGAATAGGTCCTCCCCGGGAGGGAGAGATAGACACGTCATTCCTCGTCCGGGAAGACAGAATGGAGGATTGGGTAATCATCCGGCATTCGATACTCTTTGAGAATGTGATCGGGACATTCAAGATAATATACGGAACCAATATTCTCCCGAGGGCTACTACCCAAGAGAAGAATAGTCTAAGAAGGTCATACTTTGGGAACACCGGTGGAGTATGTATCTTGAGAGACAATGACGAAGGTGTCTATAAGTCATGTGTCTCACCAAGATTGAAGCCCATTGTCTCGTTGAAGATATGGGGCTGTTAGTCAAGGCCTTGCACTAGTACAATGTTGGTTGATATAATGCTATATAGATGCGATTACCAATTCGATTTTTTTTGTAAGATTCTTCTCCGTTTACGAGTACCTATATTAAGACCTCCCTAGTTAAGAGGGAGCGTTGGGAGGTAACTAGGTAGGTATCTATTATGACTTATGTAATTATGTACTTATGTAAAGATGAAGTTAATAATAATAAATGAATTTTTTGTTTACTCGCTTCATGGGTTTCATGAGCAAGATTCTTAGTATCTATCTATAGACTTTTATCGATGTCTATTAGGTACATATGTAATTAAGAGTCATGTAAAAGGCGTGAAGAATACCCTCCAAGACGTTGCGTAAGAATGGCTTACAAATGTTGAAGATATGCCTATTAAGTCGGCCTACAAACAAATGTTAAATTCGGCCTACGTAATGGCTATAAGGTCGGCGACATTTCTGGCTAGAACTACTATATATACCCTACATATGCTACTAGTTAAGAGAACATATCTCATGCGATGATACCGAGGTTATACAATGTGAAAAAGAAGAAAGTTTTGCGATTCTACCGAGGGAATACAGTTGTAAAGAAGGGAGCAAAGATTAAGTTAACGTCTAGGGTAGAACATTAAAAGAAAGAAATCGTACTCTAGGATCTGTCAAAGTACTATGGATATTTAAGTAACAATTACAAGTTTAAAGTTAACAAAAGGTGGAAGAAAGAATAGGAATTATGTATTAGTTCGAAGGTATAACAAATCAGATCTAAGGACAAGATTGTCTACGTATAAGTCCGAAGGTGACAACGTTTGAAAGATAGCAAATACAAGAACAATTTTGATTGTAGACTTATCTAAAGGAAGAACCGAATGATACAACTTCCAAGGTAACTAAAGGACATATTCTACAAAAGCAACCTAAAGGTTAGTAATTATCGAAAACCGGAAGATTGAGATCTGATTCAAAGGATATGATTAAGTTATCTCGAGGAAAGAATCGTAAAAGTCATAAATTCAGTAAGGAAGGTAAACGTAGATTTACCTCTAACTATATTGCAAAATACTCAATTACAAGAAAGACTTAATTTTGTCTCTACATTTGTATAAGAACTTTGATGAATGACTTGATGAAGGATTAACTCGCAAGCTCACAAGTAGTTATCAAGAAGAGAAATTTGTATTAATCTATAGCTCCTTAAATTCTCAACATATAATTCATAATTGCACATGACCATAGATCGTAGTAGTCTTGAAATAAACAAACACAAAATTTCAATTTTGTGGTTTATATGATAGCCATTTGAAATAGCTCACTCAACATCCATGTTTCAGTAAAGATTTGGTGTCTTTTTATGTGGAAAATTTTCCAATGGGGTTAGATGTTTTGACATTTTCTGTTTTGATCTAAGCTTAATATGAATATGTATTGGATTTTTTGTTTTAAATGAAAAATAGTTCTTCTTTTTCCTTTTCTGTTTTTCTCCCTTTACATGTATATGTTCTAATTTGTAATTTTAAACAAAAATAAATAAATATGTTAATATGTTTTAACATATTGCAATTAAAAATAAATATAATTTTAAAATTTATAGCTAGAGTTTTGGAGGAAGCATGAGAATTCTACCGCTTTTGCCAACATTCTTAATGCTTGTGCCGATATATTTGGAGAATAGAAACCAGGTTCAAATGTACAATAAACCCAAATGTTACACTTCTTTTCACCTTTTGATTGGTCTAAGCAAGTCCGACAACAATCTACAACACTTTCTTTATGGTGCATCGTACCCCATTTAACTCGCTCCGTCATACCGTATGTGGTTCTCGCATGGCATTCGTAAGGAAGTGGCTCGCTGTGTATGATTCCATCTTCTCGTTAAATAATATCAAACTATGCATCGTTTTAATTGCACCATTTTAAGCTAAAGATTCTCCAAACCCTTGCTTCCCTTGGACAAATTGAACAATGAAACAATATAACTCATTCAAAAAATAACACACCTAGGAAAAGGTGGAAAGAAAAACAGATGTTAAAACAAAATACTTGAATTTTACTTACCATCGCAAAATGCTAAATTCCATTCTCCCGCATGTAAGTAATCAAATTTTTAAATTTAGCAACATGACAATAACCTTAAATATGCCGAAAAAAAGGAACCTAGAGAAATTGTCAAGAAACCATAATCTTCAAGTCATAAACTTAAAAGTAGATAAGACTACTATATGAATACTTTGTAAAAAATGCTCTCAAGACATACAATGCTGAAGAGGAGAAAATAATTTGGTGATGCTAACCTATTAGTCAAAATCCCAAGAAAACAAAAGCGAAAACACCAAACTAAGATTGCCCATATATTCTTTACCGATCTCGTAGTCCATCCCGCGCATCTTTCCACTATCCTCACTTGAAGCTTCTCGGGAGGTAATGAGAATCCAAATGCCTTCCTCCAACACAATGGCCCTGAGTCTCCAATACTTTTTCCACCATCTATGTTCATGGGAATCCCAATACATAATGTATAAACACACGACCAAATTTGGGAGTCAGTGGGACCATAAAAGGAGCAGGAGGAAAAGAACCCGATGTCACAAAAAAATACTATGCCATCACAACCAACGACAAGCCACCGCCTGAAGTCACACATAAGCTAAATAGAAAAAATGCATACCCGTATCTTTGGCTTCTCTCGAGGAATTCACACCGGCTTTCATTGCTTCACGTTTCTTAGCTTCTTCAAGCTTTTTCGTCCACCATTCTTCAAGGGCTATCACTTAAAAAAATGTAAGCATTAACAACATATTGATGTAATTGCCAAATTCTAAAACAAGCCAATATTTAACAAGCCACTAGTTTGCATTGTTACTCGAACCGGGTAACAATTTTAATTTTACATTATTACTCAACTAATGGGTTAACAATTTACAACTTTTGAGAAATCCGCAGCTAAAAATTTGCTGAGATTTATATAATGAGAAAATGTATGATTTATTGAAAGTTAAAAGGGGTGGTTTGGTGAAGCTATTATTCGAGCAAGTTGAAATGTTGCTAGATAATTTGTTTCCACTAACATTAAAGAAAAGCATAAAAGAACGGAAATTCAGAATCATCCTCTAAGTTGATTGCCTCTCAAGTGAGAAAATACAAGTTCCTCCATCTACCCAAAACTATAAGAATTCGACTAGTCAAAAAGATTTCACACAAATTAAGGATCTCAAGCTACTACATTCACCCCCCAACCCTCGTGAAGGTTCCATTTTGAGTTTTTTGTAGAGCCCAAATAATCTTAAGACGAGGAAGTGTGATAAGATCGCGTTGTGAATATCTCCTTGAAAATAGTTGAGCTCCAATATTTCACCGTTTCGATAAACCACTAGTAGGCTCGTAATCAATATAATTTTTTCCTGTGTGGGTGTAGTCCAAGAGATTTGTGAACACCAAGATATACGTTCATGGCAATTGCCCAACTCCTTGTGAATCTCATGAGTGAGAGTTCCTTAAAACATCTAGCATTTCAAGCATGGATTGTTTGCCAATCTCTATTGGGATAACTCCATCTAAAATATTTGAAATGTGGAAATGAAAATCCAAGTCTAGAACAATTCCCCAACTGCAGGTACCCAATTTTTCATTGTTTGATAAACCACTAGTAGGCTCGCAATCAATATAATTTTTTCCAGGTGTAATCCAACATTTGTGAACACAAGTACATAATGCTCAAGTGGCAATTGCCCACTTCGTGAATCTCATGAGTGAGTTCCTTGCAAATATCTAGCATTTCAAGCATGGATTGTTTGCCAATCTCTATCGATAACTCCATCTAAAATATTTGGAAATAGGAAAATGAAACTAAGTATAGAACAATTACCCAATTGTGTAGCTCCAATTTTTCACTATTTGATAAACCATTAGTAGGCTCATAATCAATATAACATTTTCCAGGTGGTCCAAATGGATTTGTGAACACAAGTACATAATGCTCATGACAATCGCACAACTCGTGAATATCATGAGTGAGGGAGTTCCTTAAAAGAGCCGCTAATGAATGGAACTTCGAATGTTTTGTATACCTGGCCATCAAAGAGGCATTTGGACACTCCTATACGTATTGTCGCCAATTGCAGGATCGCGTTTATGAGAAAAAGGTTGCAGAGGGAAAGGATTGCATGCCCACATGATCAAAGATGCATTTGAACCAGACATTTTTCTCGAACACAAAAATTGTCATTTTTTATGCGAAGTGTGGGAATATGGAGAATGCACGCCAATTATTTGACAAAATGCCTAAGCGAAATTCCATCTCATGGAACGCCTCTCGCTTGCGTAATACCTACGATGGGTTGGAGGAGGAGGTTCTAAGTCTTTCTCTGGGAAAATGGGAGAGGCGCGGACACCTCGCATGAGTTTTCTCGAAGTGTTGTCAAGGTATTTTCTAGGCTAGTAGCACTTGAACTTGGAAGCAAGTCCATGCCTACACACGTAAGGGTTTGGGTTTAATGTTGTTCTCATGACTCGCTCTTGTTGAAATGTATGAAAAATGAAAATGCATCAAGGATGCACGCCGAGTATTTGATGAAATTTCTCTTTAGAGATTTGGTGTCCCGGACTACCATTATCGCGGTTATGTGGAGCAAGGGAATTGTAAGGAAGCCCCGAATCTCTTTTGTAAAATGCCTTGGTTTGGCATCAAGCCCAACAAGGTCACATTTCAATCGCCGCGGGCTTTGCATCGATGTTGTATTAGGCAAAGGCTCCCCTTGTCGACATGTATGCTAAATGTGGGAGCATAAAGAGGCACGACAAGTGTTTGACTTTATATCCCCGAGGGATGTGGTCTTATGGACCTGCGGATTGTTACACTTAAGGCAAGCATGGATTTGACAAAGAGGTTCTCCAACTTCTTTGAAGAAATGAAGCGATTAGGTGTGAAGCCTGACGATGTCACCTTCTTGGTTGTCCTAACTGCTTGCAGCCATTCAGGTCTAGTGAATGAAGGTTGGAATTATTTCAATACCATGACTTGAGATGACTGTATTCCACCAAGAGCAGGGCATTATGCCTGTATGGTTGACCTCCTTCGCCATGCCGGGTGTTTGGATGAGGCATATGATTTTATCAAAAAAATTTCATTTAAACTAATCTCACTGTTTGGGGGGCCTTACTTGGTGCCTGCCAAGTCCATGGCAATATGGAGCTAGGAAAAATTGCAGCAGAACACCTTTTTGAGTTAGATCCACAAAATGCTGGAAATTATGTCATGCTGTCAAATATTTATGCTACAGTTGGTAAGTGGCGGGACATGTTAAAGTTGAGGAAAGCAATGAAAGATAGAGGTATAAAGAAGGAACCTGGATGCAGTTGGATTGAGGTAAAGAGCAGGGTACACGTATTCCCTGTAGGAGATAGATCACACCCACAAATATAGGAGATCTATGCCATGTTGCAAAGGTTAGCTGGGAAGATGAAAGAAGCTAGGTATTTGCCTCAAACAAACTTTATAATGAATGATATAGAAGAACAATAGAATTACATACAATGTTACACCATTGGTAAGATGCTTGCCATTGGAGTTGTGAATATCACCATACAACCTTAGACAATGATCGAAATAGTCAATAGCCGTATGCTTGCAGTGACATAATCAAAAACTGTTATGCAATTATTGTGGTCTTTCAAGTTTTAGACTCGAAGCCACCACTGCATTAAGGGTTTTCCACTGTTTACATCACTCCCAGGAGTATCTGTGTTCTAGGTTTTGATCCATGCATCACTTTCTAGCAGCATTCCCTCAAGTCATTGACTCTAATATACAAAATGCTGGTACTTGTGGAGATTGCATTTAGCAATTGTTTGCTGTCTCCAAGCTCAACAAGGTCACATTTCGTATTAATAGTGGCTTTGTATCAGATGTTGTATTAGGCAGTGCCTTGTCAACATGTATGCTAAATGTGAGAGCATAAAGGAGGCACGACAAGTGTTTGACTTTATATCCCCAAGGGATGTGGTCTTATGGACTGTGATTGTTACAGCCTATGGCAAGCACGGATTTGGCAAAGAGGTTCTCCAACTCTTTGAAGAAATGAAGCGATCGGGTTTGAAGCCTGATGATGTCACCTTCTTGGCTGTCCTGACTGCTTGCAGCCATTTAGGTCTAGTGAATGAAGGTTGGCATTATTTCAATACCATGACTCGAGATCACTGTATTCCACCAAGAGCAGGGCATTATGCCTGTATGGTTGACCTCCTTCGCCGTGCCGGGTGTTTGGATGAGGCATATGATTTTATCAAAAAAATTCCATTTAAACCTAATGTCACTGTTTGGGGGGCCTTACTTGGTGCCTGCCAAGTCCATGGCAATATGGAGCTAGGAAAAGTTGCAGCAGAACACCTTTTTGAGTTAAATCCACAAAATGCTGGAAATTATGTCATGTTGTCAAATATTTATGCTACAGCTGGTAAGTGGCGAGACATGTTAAAGTTGAGGAAAGCAATGAAAGACAGAGGTATAAAGAAGGAACCTGGATGCAGTTGGATTGAGGTAAAGAGCAGGGCACATGTATTCCCTGTAGGAGATAAATCATACCCACAAATACAGGAGATCTATGCCATGTTGCAAAATTTAGCTGGGCAGATGAAAGAAGCTGGGTATTTGCCTCAAACAAACTTTATAATGAATGATATAGAAGAAAAATAGAATTACATACAATGTTACACCATTGGTAAGATGCTTGCCATTGGAGTTGTGAATATCACCATACAACCTTAGAAAATGATCGAAATAGTCAATAGCCGTATGCTTGCAGTGACATAATCAGAAACTGTTATGCAATTATTGTGGTCATTCAAGTTTTAGACTCGAAGCCGCCACTGCAGTAAGGGTTTTCCACTGCTTACATCATTCCCAGGTTTATCTGTGTTCTAGGTTTTGATCCATGCATCACTTTATAGTAGCATTCCCTCAAGTCATTGATTCTAATACACAAAATGCTGGTACTTGTGGAGATTGCATTTAGCAATTGTTCTTTGTCTCAAGCTCAACAAGGTCATTCTCCATTTCGTATTAATAGTGGCTTTGTATCATATGTTGTATTAGGCGGTGCCCCTTGTCGACATGTATGCTAAATGTGGGAGCATAAGGCACAACAAGTGTTTTATATCCCCAAGGGATGTGGTCTTATGGACTACGATTGTTACGGCCTATGGCAACGCAGTTTGGAAAAGAGGTTCTCCAACTTTTTGAAGAAATGAAGCGATCGGGTTTGAAGCTTGATGATGTCACCTTCTTGGCTGTCTGACTACTTGCGAGGGCATTAGTCCTATTTAGTCGAATGAAGGTTGACATTATTTCAATACCATGACTTGAGATCACTGTATTCCACCAAGAGCAGGGCATTATGCCTGTATGGTTGACCTCCTTTTCCATGCCGAGTGTTTGGATGAGGCATATGATTTTATCAAAAAAATGCCATTTAAACCTAATGTCACTGTTTGGGGGGCCTTACTTAGTGCCTGCCAAGTCCATGGCAATATACAGCTAGGAAAAGTTGTAGCAGAACACCTTTTTGAGTTAGATCCACAAAATTCTAGAAATTATGTCATGTTGTCAAATATTTATGCTACAGCAGGTAAGTGGCGGGACATGTTAAAGTTGAGGAAAGCAATGAAAGGCAGAGGTATAAAGAAGGAACCTGGATGCAGTTGGATTGAGGTAAAGAGCAGGGCACACGTATTCCTCGTAGGAGATAGATCACACCCACAAATACAGGAGATCTATGCCATGTTGCAAAAGTTAGCTGGGCAGATGAAAGAAGATGGGTATTTGCCTCAAACAAACTTTATAATGAATGATATAGAAGAACAATAGAATTACATACAATGTTACACCATTGGTAAGATGCTTGCCATTAGAGTTGTGAATATCACCATACAACCTTAGACAATGATCGAAATATTCAATAGCCATATGCTTGCAGTGACATAATCAGAAACTATTATGCAATTATTGTGGTCATTCAAGTTTTAGAATCGAAGCCGCCACTACATTAAGAGTTTTCCACTACTTACATCATTCCCAGGTTTATCTGTGTTATTGGTTTTGATCCATGCATCACTTTCTAGTAGTATTCCCTCAAGTCATTGATTCTAATACACAAAATGCTGGTACTTGTGGAGATTGCATTTAGCAATTCTTTCCTATCTCCAATCGTCGGGTGAGATATTGGCATTTCATTTTTTTCTATCATTTCAATGTAAGTGCAAATTATTTTGGGATTCATTTGTGAAATTTGGAACTGTATATCATAAGTTATGGTGACTTGATGGAAGGGATTCAGGCGTTTATATGGTTCTATTGTTGTCGTGATGCTGTATTTGGCATATACAAGCCTGTTGTGATCAATATTGTCAGAACCGGAATTGGAACTGGCTAAGGGCCAGACTAGGACTTGACCAGAACCAGCTGGACAACTATGATGATTAAAAATATGTAAATGTGTAATCATATATATATATATATATATATATATATTATGTGTGAGAGAGACTTCAATGTAAATCCAAACTTTTAGACACCAAATATGCAAAGTTTTTCACATGCATATAGCATCAAAGCCTAAAGGCCTTTTTCTCCTATTTTATTGCATATTTTCATTTACTTAGGTATGATGGTGCACCACTATGACTTGGTTCTGAAGGCAATTCCAAATCAGAACTGATGGCCAAACTGTTCGATCCAGCTGGTTTGGGATGAAAGTGGTCTATCAGTCCTGTTTTCTCTCTCTCTAGTGTGAATTGGTCTAGACTGGCCAATTCTGGTTCGTCTGGTTCTGATAACACTGATTGTGACAAGAAGAATTCCTTCTTGCTAGCAAAATGTAACATATCTATGTGATTATAGATATAAATAAGCTTTAGTATTCAAACCCATGAAAGCGCTATGAATTTTCCATGTGTGGATGCTGCTGAACTAATTTTCCATTCATTGGCAGCGCTTCCATTCATTGTGAATCTCATGTAAGCATTAACAACATACTGATGTAACTGCCAAATTCTAAAACAGTCAATATTTAACAGTCAATAGTTTGCATTGCTACTGAACTGGGTAACACTTTAATTTTACATTATTACTCAACTAGTGGGTTAACAATTTATAACTTTTGAGGAATCCAGAGCTAAAAAGTTGCTGAGATTTATATAATGAGCAAATGTATGAGCTCCCACATGTCAATTGTTAGAAGCTATGTGAATGGTGGAATATATGCTAGAGTACTCATAGCATATGGCAGAGGGCGTTCATGATGTTATATTCCCAAGGGTGAATGATGTTGATCCTTTAATTTGATTTTGTGAGGTCTCTAAGCACTTCAATGATTTATAATTCCCTAGTACCTCTGCAGGAATTTCCCCTGATATTTGATTGCCCTAAAATTCAAGGCAAAGCTCTGAAATCTCTATTATGAAGCAAAAAGGGAGCTATAAATATTCCCTAAAAATTGGTTGTCATTTAATAATAATCCATAAGATGGTTGTCCTTTCATTATCCCTTCATCTATTAGTGGTGGAGAAAGCAAACCAGTGAAGTTGTTACTGTTTGAAATCATGAAGCACCGTCAGACCCTTAGATAGAATGGAAGTGACTGGATTGCTTCCCCAAAGACCACACATAAAGAGATTAGAGAGAATGGAAGTATCTAGATTGCTTCCCCAAGACCACACATAAAGAGAGATGAATAAAGAGTAGCAAAGGTTACCTAAGCTTGCGAACTATCAAAAAACTCATCTATTAAAAGCAGTGGTGGTTTGGTGAAGCTATTATTCGAGAAAGTTGAAATGTTGCTAGATAATTTGTTTCCACTAACATTAAAGAAAAGCATAAAAGAAACTGGAAATTCATGAATCATCCCTCTAAGTTGATTGCCTCTCAAGCAAGAAAATACAAGTTCTTGCATCTACCCAAAACTATAAGAATTCGACTAGTCAAAAGATTTTGACACAAATTAAGGATCTCCAAGCTACTCATTCACCCCAACCCTCAGGGAAGGTTCCATTTTGAGTTGTCTGTAGAGCCCAAATAATCTTAACCCGAGGAAGTGTGATAAGATCGACAAGAATATCTCCTTGAAAATAGTTGAGCTCCAAGTTTTCACTGTTTGATAAACCACTAGTAGGCTCAGAATCAATATAATTTTTTCGAGGGGTGTAGTCCAGCGGATTTGTGAACAAAAGTACATAATGCTCATTGCAATTGTCCAGCTCCTTGTGAATCTCATGAGTGAGGGAGTTCCTTAAAACATCTAGCATTTCAAGCATGGATTTTTTTCCAATCTGTATTGGGATAACTCCATCTAAAATATTTGGAAACAGGGAAATGAAACTAAGTCTAGAAAAATTCCCCAACTGTGCAAGTATTTCACCAATAAATGAGTTACTCAATAGATGGAAATACTCCGGGGATTAGCACGTTCTCATAGATCTACTTCTATCGCTCCAGAGTGTTGATTAAAAGATGAAGATAAAAAATTTAGCTTCATAAAATCCCCAAGACTTGGGGGAATTGACCCATTTTGCATGTTTCCTGCTAGATTTAATATTTGCAATTTGTGACATATGCCAAGCTCCATAGGAATGCTTCCACTAAGGAAATTATACCCAAGGCTAAGTGCACATAAGGTAATTAATTCCTTTAATTCCAACAAAATTTATCCAGTAAAAGAATTGTCCTGAAGTTGAAGTACTTCTAGAGCCCTTAGTTTTGTGATCTCTCTTGGAATCTCTCTAAAGATTTCATTATAAGGCAGCAATAAAATTTGTAACTCTATCAAATTTCCAACAAATGGAGACAATTTCCCTGTAAGCCTAAAAGCCACCTGATTTCCTCCTCGGTACCCAACCAAAGAATCCAGAATACTCCCTTTTTTACCACAAATTTAGGCAGTATTTGGTGTCTTTTTATGTGGAAAATTTTCCAATGGGGCTAGATGTTTCGACCTTTTCTGTTTGGATCTAAGCTTAATATGAATATGTATTGGATTTTTGTTTTAAATGAAAACATAGGTTCTTATTTTTCCTTTTCTGTTTTTCTCCCTTTACATAATACATATATATGTTGTGAATTTGCGTAATTTTAAACAAAATAAACAGTCATGTTAATATGTTTTAACATATTGCAATTTTAAAATTTATAGCTAGAGTTTTGGAGGAAGCATGAGAATTATACCTGCTTTAGCCAACATTCTTGATGCTTGTGCTGATATATATCTGGAGAATATCAACCAGGTTCAAATGGACAGTAAACCCAAATGTTACACTTCTTTTCACCTTTTTCTTGGTCTAAGCAAGCCTGACAACAATCTGCAACACTTTCTTTATGGTGCATCAGACCCCATTTAACTGTCGCTCCGTCATAGTCTGTATGTGGTTCTGCATGACATTCAGAAGGAAGTGGCCTGCCAGGTATGATTCCATCTTCTGCAGAAATAATATCAAACTATGCATCAGGCTTTAATTGCACCATTTTAAGCTAGGATTCTCCAAACCCTTGTTGCCCTTGGACAAATTGAAGTAACAAAGAAACAAAATGTAATATTCCTAATTAGCAACAACTAATTGGAATATTCGATTTTTGTATAGTTTTGCCGACTATAGTTTATTAATAAATAAAAAGTGAGAGGAGGGGTCTAACTCACTTAAATAAAATAAAGTGTTTCCCTAGTAGCACAACGTTATAACTTATGGGGAGCCATGGGGGTCCAACACCACGCAGAGGAGGGGCCCCACGTATCCTCTAGGAGCTTCTGTGCAGATGGAGGAGGAGCACGTGGAGGAGAGGGAGACCACGTTAGGGTTTTGGAGAGGGGCCAGCGTTATAAAAGGTGGGAGAGCCTTCTCATTTGGCATTCTTGTTGTTGATGATATTTGAGCTAGAATTTTGTCTTCTTGAGCACGCTGGTTGTTTAGCCTGTCTGCAACACTGTTTAGTGCATTGAGTGTCTCCGGTCGGAGATCTCACCCTTAGCCCCAGGGGACTTCGAGTGCCTGCTCGGGTAAGGTCATTTCTTCAGTCTTTAACGGGAGGTTTGGTTGGTTGTTTTGCTGAGGAGCTGGGCTTCTCTTGTGACTGCGCAGTCCCTGGGAGAGAGGACGCAGTTCTACTTGGAGGTGTTCCGTTGCAGGGTTTCTGCAGGAGTTTCAGTTGATATCCGGAGTGGAGGATCAGTCTTTGCCAGTAGGAGGTTTCCCGAGGAGTTTGTGGCACTGTTTCAGCTATTATCATTTGGCATCTGCGTTGAGCCTTGGAGGGCAGCGTAATTCCTTGAGGAGGGACTTTCTGGTGATTTTCGGAGGCTGACCATTTTTGATATGGTTTCTGGGTTTTGTCCGGGTTGGTGAGTACAGGTGGTCCGCAGATTTTCAGCTCATTCCGGCAAGGGGATAAGCCCCTAGTTTTCAGTCTATTCCAGCAGCAGCAGTTTTACGGCAGATTTCCAGCAGCTGGGACGCAGTTTCTTAGAGCAGCCATTTTCTGTCTTTCTGAGAGAGTTCTCCACTTGCCTTGAGCAAGAATAGGTGCTATCATTCCGATCATCTATTGTATTTCTTTATATTCTCATATTAATAAAATGGCTTAGCATTCCCGTAATTTTTATGAGTATTTGCTTTATGTTCTATTTCTGGCATTTTCTATATTTTCGTATGCTTGTATTGATGTCTATTTCCCTTTCGGGATATTACAGTGGTATCAAAGCATAGATCGCTAATATTCCTAATTAGCAGCAACTAATTGGAATATTCAATTTTTGTATAGTTTTGCCGACTATAGTCTATTAATAAATAAAAAGTGAGAGAAGGGGTCTAACTCACTTAAATAAAATAAAGTGTTTCCCTAGTAGCACAACGTTATAACTTATGGGGAGCCATGGGGGTCCAACACCACGCAGAGGAGGGGGCCCACGTAGCCTCTAGGAGCTTCTGCGCAGTTTGATGAGGAGCACGTGGAGGAGAGGGAGACCACGTTAGGGTTTTAGAGAGGGGCCAACGTTATAAAAGGTGGGAGAGCCTTCTCATTTGGCATTCTTGTTGTTGATGATATTTGAGCTAGACTTTTGTCTTCTTGAGCACGCTGGCTGTTTAGCCTGTCTGCAGCATTGTTTAGTGCGTTGAGTGTCTCCGGTCGGAGATCTCACCCTTAGCCCTGGGGGACTTCGAGTGCCTGCTCGGGTAAGGTCATTTCTTCAGTCTTTAGCGGGAGGTTTGGTTGGTTGTTTTGCTGAGGAGCTGGGCTTCTCTTGTGACTGCGAAGTCCCTGGGAGAGAGGACGCAGTTCTACTTTGAGGTGTTCCGTTGCGGGGTTTCTGCAGGAGTTTCAGTTGATATCCGGAGTGGAGGATCAGTCTTTGCCAGTAGGAGGTTTCCCAAGGAGTTTGTGGCACTGTTTCAGCTATTATCATTTGGCATTTGCGCTGAGCCTTGGAGGGCAGTGTAATTCCTTGAGGAGGGACTTTCTGGTGATTTTCGGAGGTTGACCATTTTTGATATGGTTTCTGGGTTTTGTCCGGGTTGGTGAGTACAGGTGGTCCGCAGATTTTCAGCTCATTCCGGCAAGGGGATCAGCCCCTAGTTTTCAGTCTATTCCAGCAGCAGCAGTTTACGGCAGATTTCCAGCAGCTGGGACGCAGTTTCTTAGAGCAGCCATTTTCTGTCTTTCTGAGAGAGTTCTCCACTTGCCTTGAGCAAGAATAGGTGCTATCATTCCGATCATCTATTGTATTTCTTTATATTCTCAGATTAATAAAATGGCTTAGCATTCCCGACATTTTTATGAGTATTAGTTTTATGTTCTGTTACGGCCCTTCTGGCATTTCTATATTGTCGTATGCTTGGCGTTGCTTGTCTATTTCCCCTTTAGGATATTACACAAAACAACTCATTCAAAAATAACACACCTGGGGAAATGTGGAAAAGAAAACAGATGTTAAAACAAAATACTTTGAATTTTAACAGTTCTTCACTGAAAAATGCTAAATTCCATTCTCCAGCACGTAAGTAATCAAGTTGTTAAATTTAGCAACATAAAAATAACCTTAAATATGCTGAAAAAAGGAACCTAGAGAAATTTTCAGGAAACCATAATCCTCAAGTCATAGACTTAAAAATAGATAAGACTGCTATATGAATACTTTGTAAAACACGCTCAGTTCAAGACATAATGCAGTGAAGAGGACAAAATAATTTGGTGATGCTAACCTAGTAGTCAAAATCCCAAGAAATCAAAAGTGAAAACACCAAACTAAGATTTCCCATATATTCATTACCGATCTCAGGTCCATCCTCCAGCATCTTTCCACTATCCTCGCTTGAAGCTTCGGAAGGTAATGAGAATCCAGCTTCCTCCAACACAGGGCCCCAGTGAGTCTCCAATACTTTTGCCACCATCTCTGTTCATGGGAACCCCAATACATAATGTATAAACACGCCCAAATTTGGGAGCAGGGAGGAAAAGAACCTAATGTCACAAAAAAATAGTATGCCACCACAACTAACGGACAAGCCATCAGTTGAAGTCACACATAAGCTGAATAGAAAAAATGCATACCCGTATTTTTGGCTTGTGTGGAGGAATTCACACTGGCTTTCATTGCTTCACGTTTCTTAGCTTCTTCAAGCTTTTTCGTCCGCCATTCTTCAAGGGCTATCATTTAAAAATATGTAAGCATTAACAACATATTGATGTAACTGCCAAATTCTATAACAATCAATATTTAACAATCAATAGTTTGCATTGTTACTGAACTGGGTAACACTTTAATTTTACATTATTACTCAACTAGTGGGTTAACAATTTATAACTTTTGAGGAATCCAGAGCTAAAAAGTTCCTGAGTTTTACCTTGTTAGAAAACTTGAAGGCATGCCTGAAATGGGTCAGAGTATCAACCAGTCTTCTCTTCTCCACCGTAAGACTCAGCAACTCATGAATTACTGCACATGCATGCTTCTCAGCCCATGGAATTCTGAGATAGAGCGAGCTTGTCGAATTTAAATTACTTGTAGGCTCATGCAATCGAATAGAGCTTGACTGATTTTAAAGAATATAAGTTAGTTTAACTTGAAACTTGTTTTTATAAGTGGAGTAAAACGTGCCAATTTTCATAGATTCTTGGGAGTTTGAGTAGAAATAAATCGTTAATATAGGTGACACGATGATTCATTCAATGTCTATGGAGTAGAAGATCAATGTCCAGGAAAGGATGAATGTGAGAAGAAATTCCAGGATTGTCTGGTTAGCATAATATTACAAGCCTTCAAGCGATGTAAAAAATATGTCCTTTGTGCACAAAGATTTGTCAAGTGGGTGCAGAGGATCCTCGAAAACTTATCCATTCCATCAAAGTTGGCCCTGCATTGTCTTTTGTGTCTCTCTTTTCTACTTCATCAGGCCAATGTTTCAGGATCACACCTTTGGTGGGAATGCCATATGGGAAACTCCATAGGAACTTTAGATGCACACTCAACAATTTTAGTCCCACTTTTTACCATCTTTACTATTTACCTTCCATAGGCTCACTTACCTTAACAACCACTTTTCTTAATTAATGATGGGTATAGCAATTAGAGCCCCGAACGAGATTTAACTTCTTGAACTTCCTAGGCATGTCAGTATAAGATCACTTTATCGGGTCCTTCTTCAAGGCCTTTTACGCAAGAAATGCAAGAGTAGGATCCCATGAAGTTAACTCCAATGACCCATAATCGTATCAACAACATCAAAAAATTCGGGGATGCTTGTTGCATAAATTAGTTCGAAATCCATGGGGAGACCCATATCGGTAGCTAAGTGGGCAATCTTCTCCGGCAATACCCTCTTGCTCATAGACATCATTAAAAGCTTTACGATATTCTCAACAAAGGGCCCTCCATTTGAGATTTAATCTACACTTCTTCCCTGGTGCGGTACTTTGTGCTGGGGTCAATGTGAAATAGAATCGGTATCCGGGACTTGTTCATTGTATATTTCAATCATTTGAACAACAACCTCGTATATAAAGGTATCATTTCTTTGTTTTGATGTCTGGAATAAGTCATTCAAGGCTCGGTAGTTCACACCCCAACTCTCCTCTGTAGACTCCTTGGATGTAATGATCAAAGTATTCTTTGGCTATTATAATAACCATAATAGACAAGTTAGGGAAATAAAGGCATTCATATTACACTTCTTTCTAATAAGTACTAGTAATTTGTAACCTTCACAAATTACAAGATGATCCTCCAAGCCTATCCTATCCAAGTTCTCTTCCAATCCTATAGAGGCACATTCTTTTGGAAATGTGATATGAAGCACTTTGCTATTGGAAATGTGATATCAAGCACTTTTCTATACCAACCTCGGTGATTAATTTTTTTAATTGGTTATGATTCCTCAATGGAAAGAAGAGGAGCTTTAAGAGAAATTCTATGGGCACTTCTCACTAGTTTTTGTAAGATCCCCTTACGGGACCAATCATGCATTCCATTAAGGTGAAAATTGCTTTACGAATTGGATCAATAGGAGGGTCTTGTCAATTGAGCAAACATACACTTTAAGTACTCAAATATTATTTTTAGTCTATTTGACACCCATAATTTCTCACTATATGTTTATCTTGTTGTCTATCTTGAAACTTGTGTAGTTTTCTTGTTGTTAAAGTGAGACACCTTGTATGTGTCTCAAAAAATTGATTTGTCACAATATACTCAAAATTATCCCATTCCTTCAAAAGATGTGTGAATATTCGGCGAGGAAATTTTCCTCCAATTACCATTATGGCGAGAATCATATAAACAAATAGTCATATTGTAAATGCAAGAACAATCCCAAACCTTCCTCTCAAAGAAGAAACAAAGTTTTGTGGAGGATACGAGGTAGATGAGATTGGAAAGCATCCAATATTGTCAAATCCATGTTTTACGAAAATAATTTGATGACCAAGAAGCCACAAAAATAATGTTGATGCTGGTTGGCCCACAACATCTTGGACTAGGTTGTAACATCTAAGAGATGAGTCATAGACACATTTGGCAAATTCAGGTATAGCTCAAGATAGTGTAAGACTGAACAAAGCTTTGTTGTTATAGAGAACACTCATGTATCTCAACAAGACATTTTGAAGTGGATTGATGAAAAAACGTGTAACAAAGATGGATTTGATGTTTCGCTTGTTTTAGCCGAGACGCTGTTAGTCATCGGTATTTTCACTTGTTAGTGATGACTAGATCCATAGGCAGGTTTTCTGAAGGCCCAGTCTCCATATGTCAATTTTCATCTGAAAACCCTCATAAAACTTTTTTTTCACCCTCCTACTTTTCGGTCCGCCCATGTCAAGGTTAAACCTCATTGTCACTACCCTATCTAGCTTTAGCCCTACGGTCTTCCCATCAGCTCTAAAGGACAATCAAGGAGTCTGTTTCAAAAGCCTCCCTAAGTTAGGAAGTGGCACTTTAAGGCATTTTACCCTTGGCAACCATCAAAGGCCAAAAACACTCCATCTTGCTACGGACCAATCAAAACGGACTCCCACTACTGTGAATGAAATTGATCCATGACCCTAAGTCACGCCACTTGCACCTAAGTCTCGACCTTTGCCATGAACCACGATCTCAAGGTCGGTGTGGGTTTTACAATGTTTTATGGATTTTACAAAGACGGGAAATATATCATCATCTCGGGAAAAATTCTTGAATCCACATTTGGAAAACATTTGCTTCTCAATGTCAACATGAGCTGAGATACATACGCGAGGTAAGGAGTTACTCATCGAGGCCTTCTTCTTCCATTCGACGCTGAAAGAATCACGGTAAGAAAGACACCAGCATCGAAACGGACTAGTAATTTGTCATGGCCAAGAACCTCCTTCATCTACAAGCGAGAGGGTTAAAGAGCACTCCTTCATCTACAGAGGAAATAGGCAATATTGACTTCAAGGATTGCAAAACTTACTATAAGCACGAGTTTGTTTTTTACTAGACGGTAAAAACGATGACTCTAGGTTCGAGTGAAAGTGATGGTGAAAGCAAGGCTAAGACACGAAATGTGCAAGACGAAAAGCGAGTTTTTGGTCTTGTCCTAAGAAAAGAGGATCATTTGAAGTTTCGGTCATCATCATGGCGCAGCGAGAAAAGGACTTCGTGCAGTCAAAGCTATCATAACAAATATCTCTGCGGGGGTGTTGATATGAATAGCTCCAATTAGTCTTGAGCAGGAAAAATACTTGAGTAAAAAGACCTCTGTGTGTTCTTTTGTTTCTTTTGAAATGTGAAATCGGTCCATGGTTTCTAGATGAACATAAAAGAAAAGGCGGGAAAAGTAGTACACGACCCCGAGATATAAGACATCTTAATATCGATCAAGCGCCGGAGTGTAAGTCCAATTGTTGCAAGCTGCATCACCACAAAGACAAATGTAGCCTTCGAATGCAACGAGGTTTGGTGATTTCGAGCTCCATTAGGAAAAATGGCTAATAAGAGCTTTGGTGTTTATGAGTAACTCTAGGCAGCACTGCACCTCATATCATCTTCTCAACATGAACATAAACGGTTATGATGCGAGTTTTAAAACCTACGGAAAACCATGGAAAGCTAATCGAGGCATGTCATTGTTTTTCAACATGAAAGCAACTCCATTTATAAACAAGTGCCTTTTCAAATGAGTTTATCATAAGTTGTGAGAGAAAATGCGAGCACTGGTTCTCAAGAATCTGCCGGCTATTATCTCTGATTCATAAAGTATAAAAGGACTTTGGCATACTCTCAAATTTTGAGGAGGTTTCAAAACAAGTATAAACTGTCATTATAAAAAGTTAGAGGTATCATATCGGCACACTTACACACCTAAGTCTAATACTTGCCTTACTACTTACACACCTAAGTCTACGTATTACTTGCATAGACCACGGTCTCAAGAGTAGAGATTCTTAGGTTTTACGGTGTTTTATGGATTTTACAAAAAGACGGAAATATATCATCATCTCGGGAGAAAATTCTTGAATCCACATTTAGAAGAACGATTTGCTTCTCAATGTCAACATGAGCACGAGATACATACGCGAGGTAAGGAGTTACTCATCCAAGACCTTGCGACTTCCATTTAGCATGAAATCACGGTAGAGAAAGAGAAAGACACCCTTTGTCAAGCGAGAGGGTTAAGGGCGCCTCCTTCATCTATAAGGAGAGGGCGATGGCCAATATTGACTTCAAGGATTGCAAAACTTACTATAAGCACGAGTTTGTTTTTTACTGGTGATGAAAAACGGCGAATCTAGGTTCGAGTGAAAGTGATAGTCAAAAGAGAAAAGCAGGCTAAGACACGAAATTTGCAAGACAAAAGAAAGCGAGTTTTTGGTCTTGTGTCCTAGAAAAGAGGATCATTTGAAGTTTCGGTCATCATCATGGCACAACGAAGAAAAAGGACTTCATTGATCAAAGCTATCATAACAAATATCTGCGGGGGTGTTGATATGAATAGCTCCAATCGATCTTGAGCGGAAAATAATTCGGTAAAAAGACCTGTGTGTGTTATTTTGTTTTGTTGAAATGTGAAATACGATCCCTGGTTTACGGATGAACATAAAATAAAAGGCGGGGAAAGTAGTACACGACCCAGGATATAAGACATCTTAATATCGGTCAAAGCGCCCGGTCGTAAGTCCGGTTGTTGCAAGCTGCATCACCACAAAGACAAATGTAGCCTTCGGTCCGGCGGAGTTTGGTGATTTCGGAGCTCCATTAGGAGAAAATGGCTAATAAGATCTTTAGTGTTTATGAGTAACTCTAGCTGCTTTTTACACCTCATATGCTTGTCTTCTCAACACAAAGACATAAATAGGTTATGATGCGAGTTTTAAAACCCTGGAAAACCATGGAAAGCTAATCGGGCATGTCATTATTTTTCAACATGAAAGCAACTCCATTTATAAACAAGTTCCTTTTCAAATAGGTTTATCATAAGTTGTCGAGAGAAAATTTGAGCTGGTTCTCCGAGGAGATACGTAGCTAGTATACGGATTCATAAAGTATAAAGGACTTTAGCATACTCTCTCGAGATTTTGAGGAGGTTTTCAAAACAAGTATAAACTGTCATTATAAAGTCGGTATCATATCGACGCCTTTGTGAGCGAGGTGAAGACGCAAATAGAAGGCGCCTCCTTGAGCAGGGATGATCAAACATAACTTAGAAATAACCTCCATGGATGTCCTCTTTCATAACTAAGTGCCGAAATGTTAATAAGATGACGGTTTGCAACTTCTTCCTCCAGCAAAGACGTATAGACGGGCATACAAGCTCATGAAAGGCGAAGAATTTCATGGCGTATTTTCAGGTTTGCATAAATCATTGAAGGAAAATCTACATACCCTGATGCAAGGAGACTTTTTTTCCCTTAAGTAAGAAACGGTGTGAAGTCTAAAGGAAAAATTTCCCAAAAAAGGTTGTGTCACTTCAAAATGGAAGGTTTGGCTCATTTAAATGAGCATTATCACCATGTTCTCATTTAAGAAAAAGAGAGTCATAACTATGATCTCGCAAAGGGAGTAGAGCTTCACGTTTTGATTTTAAACAAAAGAAAAGGCCTTTGAAATTAAAAAAAAAAAAAACCCTCATTAAGTATACCAAAGGGTTTTTTCCTCTTTTCAAAAAGCAAGAGTAGGAAACCATTTCCCACGCGTTTTTCTTTGCATCAAAACATCCAGAGCCCTTCTTATTATCTTGGAGATTGAAGAAAGGCCGGAGCAAATTCACGGGGTTTTCAAAGGTTATTGGTCACGCGGCGCGCGCACATGCGAGCGCGCGCGTTTTGCGCGGGGGGTACGCACGGGGGTGAGCGCGCATGGGTGCGCGCGGCGCGCATGGGTGCCGGTCTGTCGGCCGGCGCGGGGGTGACCCGACGACACAAATTTGCGTGGCTCTCTTCCATATAAACATGCCGCGCGTATTACGATGGTTTTAAACGCCTACAAAGGTGCTCCAAATCCACTCAAGCAGTCATTGACCTTGCCAGTGCAAATCTCAAGGTACTCACGTGCATCTTTGACATTTTAAAAAAATATGTGGGGTGGGTATTTGTGTTTTTCAAGGCCAAACAAGGGTAAAGGGTTGAGCAGTCAGGTAGCAGGTCAAAGAGATAGGTTCTATGTTTAAAAACTCTACCATATCTCCCCTAATTGAAAGCTTTATTGCACAAATCTTGACAAGTCACCATTTGTTGAGTTTATATATCTTCATGCACATTGTGTTTGCATATTAGGGTTAAGGTTTTGGTCAAAGAGGAGCTTTTCGACATTGAGCTGCCATAAGTCTTGTTACCACAACCTACAAAACTTTTCAAACACATCATCATGTCTGTAAAGTATGTTTTTGCTGTGAAAGTATCCATTGATCAAATCGTACAGGTAGGTGGGCATACTAATAAAGGTACTTACGAGAAGAGATGTGTGTTGAACAAAGGCATGTTTTCCTGTACATGTCAAAGAACAAAGGTGTGTTTTATTCTTCAAGATACAAGGGCAAGGTTACCCCATCACCCACGAGGAGAAGAGAACGGTTGCTGTGTACACTTTTAATTGTCCTTTTTGTTCTTCAAAGCTCCTTGTCAAGTTGATTTTCGAGGTTATGAGGCATTCTTCTAAGGAGAGTGGTATTCTATATTGAAAGGGGAGTCTTGGCTTTTGAAAGGAATAAGCTCCTACGACACATTTGAAACTTTTGGAGCATTTTTAACTCTTGTCACCTTTGTTCCATAGCTTGTGAAAATTGACTATATGACTACACTCAAGATTGACTGTATATGTTGTGAACTGTGTTGATTGATTGACACACTAGACAAGGACAGGATGGTGGAGTTAGGAAGTTTACTTTGGTCAAAGATAAAAATGGGTTGTTGACCTCCAAAATTCATAAAAGCAAGGTGATTTTTACATTATACCCAGCAATTTCACCTAACAGTCTGTCTCCATTTCACTGTATTGTCCCTTGTTAAGAGGTCTGCTGGCTGAGATACATATTAAAGGTGAAAATTCCACTTTTTAAGACAGAGCAGGGGTTTTGTAGTGTGAGGAAACATTTTGAAGTCATTCAAAGACATTGTTTCTCTATCAAAACAGTGAATTGACAGGGTTTAGTTTAAAGAAGGCATTTTAAAGGTAGTAAGACTCCTTGGTGCTTCAAGAGCTTATTTAGCCCAAAATGCCACCCAGGAAGGACAGCAGAAGTGGTTTACATAAGAGATATGAGCCTATCTCTACAGAGGAGGTCAATGCACATCCATCCATCCTTTTCAACTTTCATGAGGTAGGTTGTTTAGATTTCTGCCAGAAGGTACAGGAGGTAAAAATTTTCTCACCCTTGACACACCTATGTGCCCTGAGGTTCCAAAGAAAGCATTTCCAGGTAGCAGACCTTGATTTCAAGTTTTCCCCGAGGTCAGTGTCTAAAGCCACCAAAATTCCATATCATGGTGAGAAATGGTTCAAGCAGACCCATCTAGACCTGGATGACTACAAGCCTTTCATCAAGCCCGAGGACAGAGATACTTGCACTACTATTTTTCCGTTCTCTTATCTTCTTGCCAGCTATGCTCCTCTAATGAAGGTCATAATGAAGTATTTTACTTGTGAAGGGATATTTACTCGAGTTTATGCCTACCATGTCCGACTATTGATGCATTTCACTAGAACTAGGCAGCTAAATCTCCCTTACCTTTTATACAAAAGCATCGATAAGATGGCATCCACAGTCCAGAAGAAGACTCCATCTATGCAAATAGCTTCCCTTTTCCATCATTCTCTGATCAAAATTATCATCCTACACCAGCTAGAGAAGAAAGAGGTTCCATGGGATGTTTTTATCAGTCACCTAGATTTCTCTACTGTTCCTCCTGTCCATATATCTCCCACCCAGCCTATTTGTCACCCTGTACCTTTGTCCAGCAGGCCTCCTCCTAGAAGGCTCAAGATTACTAAAGAACAGTCAGGACTGCATGAAGAAGAAGGACATGAACAAGTAGAAAATGAAGAGGACAAACATGAAGAAACTGATGAAGACCAGCAGCATGATTTTGATGGTCAAGGGCAGCAGCTTGAACCACAAAGTCAGCATGAAGTTGAAACACACCAGCAACTTGATGTTGGTGAACAGGGGCAGCAGTTCGAACAACAAAAAGAAATAGGTGAAGAGAAGAAAATTGAAGATGAAGGGCAGCAGTAGGAGCAAGAAGAAAAGAGTGTTGAACAACAACATCTCAGTGAAAATGAATAGCAGGGACAAGAGGAAGAGCAGCAGCTTGATATTGAAGGTCATGAACAGAAGCTTGAGCCACCAAATGAACAAGAAATCCAAGCACAACAACAGCATGATGTTGATGATCAAGGGCAACAAGAATTTGAGACAAATCAACATCATGACATTGAAGAGCAGAAGCAACCTGAAGAAGACACACAGCAGCCTCAAGAAGAGCAGCAGTTTCAAGAAGGTGACAAAGGCAAAGCAATTGTGCCTCCCTCTCCCAAAAAGACAAAGCCCAACACAACAAGAAAAAAAGGGCCTAAGGCTGCCACTCCAAAAGTAACAAGAGTTGTCCCTAGCAAAAGAAAATCACCAAAGAGGTCTCCCACTAGCATGCTAAGAAGGAAGAGTGCAAGGTTAGCTTTCAAAGGCAGAGGGAAAGGTAAGATAGGAGAAAGTCAAAAACATGGAGGTGCATTGGCTGTCATTCCAATCCAAAGTGATGACAGTGATAATGAAGCCCGCTTTCTTGAAAACCTTTTAATCCATTGCGAGGGTCAAATTGAAGCATTGGAGAATGACCTTCATCGGGCAAAGACCTTCAATCATTTTTTGGAGATCCAAAATAAACAAATGAGTGTCCATATGGCTGTCCATGAGGCATGAGCAATCAAATACAAGAATGAGGCTGCTAAAGCACAAGTGAAGATAGAGGAGCTCATCGGTGAGTTTGATGAAGATGAAGAAGAAGACCAGCCTAGGCGGAAGAGGCCTAGAACCATAGGGCTTAAAAGAGCCCTGGATAAGCAAAAGGAAGAAGAACATGCCCATCTTCAATCCTTTCCCCTCACTGCACTACTTGAGCAAGAAATTGAAGAAAATAAGGAGGCATGGCTAGAAAGAGCCAATAAACACTTGGAGATGAATCTTGAAAAGGCAAACAGAGACCTGGAGCTGCAAAGGAAGATGACACAACACTATCAAAAGTTGAATCAGTTTGCCCGGCGCAAGCTAAAGGCCACCCAAGAGAAACTGAAGGAAGAAAAGGGGAAGCGCCCGGCACGGAAAGAGAAGAAAGGCATATCAGCACTTGAGATTTTGGCTTCAGCTTCGGAACACGTTGCCAAGGACCCTTGAGGGTCATGCACCCCAATTTTGAGCCCATTTTGACAATTTTTGGTTTTTTGGCATTTTTGAGTTTTTGATCAAAAACTCATAAATTCGCCATTTCATTTTGAAGATTCATCAAGGGAGGAGAATGGTATCATCGGATGCCATAATTTCATGAGCATGTCCTCAGCGATTTTCAGAGCATTTGGAGATCATCTGCCCCCTCAAAACGGCGAAAAAGGCTCGCATTTTGCACACTCTGCCCGGTCTATCAGCAGACTGTAATTTTCTGGCTTTTTACACACAGGTGCAGATTTGGAGGACTTCTGGGCATCGGATTGGAGAAATTTCAGTTGTGCTGGAAAGTAAACATTCAGAGATTTCCAACGAGCTATCATGAGCTTCGTTTCGACATCAGGAAGGCTGCAAAATGTTTCTGGCAAGTCAGGGGACCTTTTTCTGATATAAATTTGAAGTATTTTTGTAATTTTTGAACCTCAAAAATCTGCTTTTTCCAAATGTGCGTTTAGCTATTTTTACACTTGGAAAATGATGCAAAGTCAATTAAATTCTCTTTTTTAGCAATTTTAGATATTTTATGAGATATTTTTGTGCCTTGGGCTTTGCAAAGCCTCAAGGACAAGTTTAGATATTTTGATTAGGCCAATGAGGATGGAAGTTGAACCATGAGGTTTTCCTCACTTGAGCCTATTTATTCCACAAGCTCTCATTGTAAACAAGGCTGAACTTGAGAAGAGAAGCAATATATTGGTCATATGAGCTTTGGAGAAAATACTTGTGCTATGCTTCTGGATTGCCTCTTGAATGTTCTTAGATGGATGATGAAGGATTGTTGATGGATTCCATGACATGGTAGAATGGTATAGTGTTTCTTGCTTTGTTGTTGTCTTCTAGTTTTCATTCATGATACATGTTTCTTGCTTGCTATAGATCAGTAGAGAAAAAATTTGAGATATGCCCATGGAGGCACCTCAAAATTCCTGAATCTTCATAGCTTTTATGTTTTCTTCTTCCTTAGTTGCATTAAAGAATTCTTAACTGCTCTTTAATAACTTGAGGATATTGTTGCTAGTTTCATTAATAGTTCTATGCATGTTTAGTAGGATGTATGGTGTGCCCTGCTTACCTATGACTGTCCATAGTTCCATTCATGAAGCTATCTCTTTGACTGATTAAGATTATCATTTTGTTTGAACCAAGGAGGCCTAGTCTCGATCTAGCCCTTTGCCTAAAACTATGCAAATCTTGTTGTTCAAAGTGCCCAATAACTTGAAGTACTGTGTTTAGGCGTTCTGGCATAGTGTTTTGAGTTGTTAGTCCGTCTTATGTGTTTTCCCCAAAGTCTGATAGCCATTTCCCAAAGTTAGAGGGTCTTATACTTCTATGCATGGCTTGAATGTTTGTTTCTATGTGTTGATTAGTTTATAGTTACATTTAGCATGATTAGGGGTTTTCCTTACCATGTTTATGCTATCTATTGAACCAGTAATGCTAGAAACTCTTTGTTTCTCACAAACTTGATGTCCATTTACTCCATTTTTCCCAAAGATCCTTTCTACCTTGAATCAAATCGGCCCTTCAACAGCCTTGTATCATCATCTAATAGATTTCTTGACCTTTTGACCCCATAGCCCAGTTAATCTAACATCTTGTTATCTATTTTATATCTCTCATCAGTTTCATCCCTCACAACTTAAAAAACAAAAATAAAAAACTTACTTCATAACTAGCCTAAAATCAGAACACAATAAACAAACACACAGATATCCCTTACGCATATAGAGAGAGCCCTTTCTGAGTCCAGGAAGGCTAGGTCCTCGGGCTCCAAAGCTTGGTTTGATGTTACACTGTCATTTGGCTTGCCAATCAACCAAATCACGGGACCCTAACATAATGGCGATCACGGTGGGACTCTGAGTGATAAACAAGCTTAGTTTCCCTAATCTTTAGAGACCTTTAAATACTATCTGATTGACTTATCCCACTGCTCGCTAACATAGTGACACTCACAGTAGGACCTTCCGAGTTAGTGACAATCTAAGTACTCCTTAGTAACTCTCGAAGTCTCATTCAAACTTAGAAAACTTAAGTGTTGTCCGAAGAGTAGAAATAGCTCCTTCACCATCTTAGGAAAATGATGAGTCAGTCATAGGAAACTCTTCCAAAACTTGTAGGCACATAAAACTCAAAAAACCCCAAAACACTCCCTTAGATTGGTTTTTCTGTCAGTACTGGTGGTGGACCATACACACATATCTCAAAAAACAATCAAGTTCCACCTGGCGACTCCACTAGCCTCCAGTAGGCTTTACTATTTTACCGAACTCTAGGTTACTATCCGATAGACCTCTCCCATTGCTCACTAACATAGCGGGAGATAGTGGGACACTGAGTACATGACAGTCTAGCAAACTCTTGTAGACTCTTTGGTCCTTTAGATACTTAAACAAACAAGCAGTCCATAGACTCATTTAGAGTAAACTCTTTTTGTTATCGCCACCCTAGCAAGGTTTTGAAACAAATTTAGAATACTTTAAACCATAGATTGCACATAAAACTCAGAAAATCCAAAACATTTTCAGATTAGTTACCGGTGGTGGACCATAGCTATCTTCACAAAAACAACCCAGTTCCACCTGGCGACTCCACTAGTCCATCCCTTTTATTTTGACCATCCTTCACCTTAGTAGAACTTTATAGAGATCACTCATCCAAAAACATTCGTCAGTACCACCCTCTCTAAACTCTAGATCCAAAATCTGGCTTCACGAAGAATCAACACCAGATCCCATCCAGACCCAAACCCCCCTATCATAGTAGATGACGCAGAGAAGATTCTGTGGCAAGCTTCCGAAACTGACCATCTAGCTACTGATAGATCCATCCGTAGAACAAGATCAGTACCTAAACATCTCACTATCCTACCAGATTCACCTTTTGAATTAGAGTCATCAAAAGCTCTTTTCAGAAGCAGGTCTCATAGTAAGATAAACTTTGACGATCTTGAACCCCTAGACCCACCACAGAGTCCTAGTAGAGAAGCTTCACCAACCACTCCTCCTGACTTCCAGCTTCTCTATCAGTTTGGCTCCTACCATCCCAGATCTGATCAAAACCAGATCACTTGTCCAAGTTCATCCGCCACACCTGTTCAAACCACCTCATCTCATCCCACTAGTCCTCATCTTGTACATCATCCATTAGCTCCCGTCATGGCAGCCTGGTATGCACCTTTGGTGTTGCCACCGCCTTTGGCTCCTCTCCCAAATAAATATCAAGACAAAATCCCACACTTTACCGGAGAAGACACCACCACACCTCAACAGCATATAAGTAGGATGAGTGATGCTTATGAATACTTGGAGGTACAAGACGAGACTGTCAAAATGAGAATATTCGCCCAAAGCCTGGGTTGTGAACCCAAAACATGGTTCAAAAGCTTGACTCCAAACAGCATCCACAACATCCCAGAACTACATCAAATCTTTAGAAATAGGTGGGAAATCCGAAGGAACGCTATTCAAATCCTGTAAGAATATAACAACCTAAAATGGGAAAATGGGGAAAGTGTCCAGGCTTACTGCACTAGGTTCAACAGTGTGTATAACTCCCTCCCACCTCATTTCAAACCCCCACTTGGTTTAGCCTTGGCAAAATTCCCCGAGGGTTTCGATCCGGACATGACATATCATCTGAGAGACAAAGATCCCCCTACCCTAGAGGAGATGCAACAAATAGCCATAAAAGCAGATGCCAACTTAGCAGAAAAAAGGGCTAGGACTAGATCAGAAAGAAAGGTCACATATAAAGATGAGGTCTCCACTTCATCACCTTCCCTAGATCCTAGAATAGATGAATTAGTCAAAACCATGGCCAAAATGTGGGAAAGGATGAATGAAAAATATCCTGTTAGGGACAACCAGCCAAACCCTCCAAACAGAAACCGAAACCAAAACTTTAGGAGGGAGCAGCCTCAAAGCAGACCAAGGGAAAATGACCAACAAATTAGGCCACCATTTAATGAAAATTATGTGGAAGAAGATGATAGGGATACAGAAGCCATTGGTGAAAGTCATTTGAACCTTATAGGGTCTGATAATGAGAGTGAGGTGTACCTCACAGAAGAAGAACAAGCATTCTTTTCCCCTAATCAGGATGAGGCCAACTATGAATATCTCGACGACCCTACGATAGATTTTCAAAATGTCATAATAGAATCTCACCGGTAATATGACCTTAGAAGCAAAAGAAACCAAGATAATTCCAAGAAAGGTAACTCAGATACTGCTAAAACCCCTGATACCATCCTTAGGAAAGCAGTTAACAGTAACAAAATCACAGTCGAGAAGAGTGACCAAAACAAAGCTAAAATTACCCAAACTAGTCCTGACTCAGCTGCTCCGAGTACTTCCACAAAAATTACTGAAGCAACTATGGCAAACAAAATCCCGAAACAAAGCCAACAAACTCAGAACATAGAGAAGGTCATGGATGAAAAAGCTGAAACAAACATATCCAAACTTCAGCTGCCTTTTAGCTTTGAAGGCGAAATTGCCAAGATCAAGATCACCATGCCTCTTACCGAACTCATCGCCCAAAAATCTTATAAATCCCAAGTGCTAAAGGTCCTAAATATAGGGAATCATGCGAAAACTATTAATCTGGCTGATGACACTCCTGAAGTGTTGTTTGGTCCAAAGATAGAGGGAAAATTCCAAGAAGGAACTACTCTTCCATTTTACATTAGCCTAAACATCCACGACCAAATCCTCCACAATGCCATGCTAGACTCCGGCGCCTCGCATAATCTTATGCCGAAGGTAGTAATGGAAAGACTAGGCCTGGAAATCACAAGACCATACAAAGACTTGTATTCATTTGATTCGAGTAGAGTCAAATGCCTGGGTTTGATCAAAGACCTTTGTTTTAGTCTGGCCCAAATACCTGCGAAACATCTAATCATGGATATAGTGGTGGCAGACATCCCTCCCAAGTACGGGATGCTTCTATCCAGATCTTGGGGAGCCAAACTCCAAGGGAATATTCAACTGGACATGTCATACGCCACCATTCCTGTGTTCGACCAGACAAGAATACTCTACCAAGAGTCACACATGAAATACATGATTAGTAGTCAAGAGAGGCTAGACAACATTCCAATGTATTCCTTACGTTCCGACCTGAACTCTTTCATTATGCATATTGATGAAAACATGGAGGAAGAGTCAGAAGAGACTGAAATAAACTTAGATCCACCACATCAGCTGCCCCTGGTGCTCTATGATGAACTAGACACTCAAAACTACCATGATCATGAACAGCTATGTCATGAAGAAAGTAAGTATGTCCCTTCTAAGGTGGGATTAGAGCAAGAAGCGCAAACCCTTATGTACTATCAAGCGAATTACTCTAACCCTAGTCAAACACCAGCAGTAACCTGCGGAAATTTTTTCAAGGTAAAAGCTTTAGAAGACTTACACATCATAAACCTGTTCGGAACCCGGGAGCAAGGGAGTTTAATTTTTCTACCATATCTCAAAGATTTACCATCATATGGATCATCCACTGCAAATGAAACTTTGACTATAGCCTCAGCAGCTCAAAATCTAGAAAAAATGCCTGATAAACTTCTTATGAGCAAGAATGATAGATGCAATCCCAGCATACCTGAGCTACTGAAATTGGCTCATATTCTATCTTTTCATGAAGAACTCAGAAATGCTAAAATTAGAAATCTCATGCAGAATACCAATTTCTACAGGAAAAACAAGGGAAAATGTTGTGATACTTTTTCTTCCTCAAAGAATAACCTTGACAAGATAAAACATAACAATCTGAACCAGACTATAATAATCAAGGATAAAATAGCTGGTCATAGAGTCTGTTTTGATTTCAGAAATACTACTGCATATCCCTATAACAGAAATTCTGTTTTTTCTACCCAAGACCATGATATACCAATTAAAAGTGCTTTTAATCATGTGTTTTCGCAAGATGATGTTTCAGGTTATGTTCAAAAGATTCCCTTGCAAAGTAGACAACTTAAAGATTTTTTCCAGTTTGCGGGAGGTAGATCTAATTTCAGAATCAAAATTGCAAAACCACCCAATATCAGAAATCTGTTCATGAAGGCCATGTTCCCAGTTTTAAATTTCTACATTTTTGCATACCTTGATGATGTCATTATCTATTTCAAGAATGACCAAGAGTACATGCATTACTTGAGGAAGATGTACAGTAAGGAAAGGAGTGGAAATCAGATATTCAAAGAGGTACAGCGGGAAGATACCGGTATGTTCAGAGATTCTTGCATGAATCCCTATGTCATGTTAGAGAGAGAAAACTTTCCAAATTTCTCTTTTCAGGATTTGAGTGGGCCAAGGGTGAGAGGAGATCCTTACAAGGATAAGATGCTTAAATTTCGTCGCTTCCAAGATTTCTGAGTTTGAAACACTTTCATTCATTGTACATACCATTGTTTGAAATATAGAAAAATAGAAAAGTCAAAAACAATAAAAGTTAGAAAAGAGGGCGAGTGAAGATAGAACAAAGCCCCATGTTCCAAAAAATAGTCTTTCGGAAAGCGAGCAAGTCTAAATGCCGCTACTAGTACTTCAATGTCTTGTTCAGCTATCTAGCCTAATCATAGCTGAGCATGTTTAAATTTATTTGCTGATAAGTTAGTGAGTGCAAAAGATAGTCAACATTGTGTAAGATTGACTTATCACAGAGTTTAGATTAGGGAGAGATCCTGGTTCCACATGCCTAAAACAGAACCAAATAAAGAAGCGAGGGATGAAAAATACATTGTATATCTTAGCCCCGCTTATCTAGTTTTCCTTTTGTTTCAAAATAATATTTGTGTGCAACTTGTCTTTTATGCCGCAAATGCATGACAAATCAGACCATCTAATCCTGATTTGATCATTTTGAATTTCATGTTTTAGATTAGAGAACAAAATCATGTCAAACTGCTTAATCTTGACAGTTGATCTAGCATAGGTAGAGTAATGAAGGAGTTCATCAGTTTAATCTGAACTCCCGACAGATATAAGAGTAGAAATAGATAGGTTCATTTTGCAAAAAGAAAAATATACATTTTCAAAAGGCTGCTAGTTCAAATGCGCCAAAGAGAAGAAAAAATGTTAGGAAAGATAGTGGGGTAGGTAGAAGTATCATTGATGTTAACCATGTTGTCACTTTTCAGAAATAGCATCAAAGAAAGGTGAAATTTTGCGCCAATGGGTAAGGCACTGGTCTTCATAAGCCAAAGATCTGAATTCTGGACACCTCTTGACGAGGAGCTGCCCTCCCCAAATGGAGCCACTGTTAGTCATCAGTATTTTTCACTTGTTAGTGATGACTAGATCCATAGCTGAGTTTTCTAGAAGCTGATCTCCATATGTCAATTTGTCATCTAGAAAACCCTCATAAAACTTTTTTTTCGCCCTCCTACTTTTCAGTCCGCCCATGTCAAGGTTAAACCTCATTATCACTATCCTATCTAGCTTTAGCCCTACTAGTCTGCCCATCAGCTCTAAAAGGACAATCCAAGTCTGTTTCAAAAGCCTCCCCTAAGTTAGGAAGTGGCGCTTTAAGGAATTTTACCCTTGGCAACCATCAAAAGGCCAAAAACCTCCATCTGCTACAGACCAATCATAACAGACCTCCCACTCTGCAAATGAAATTGATCACAGCCCTAAGTCGCGCCACTTACACACCCCTAAGTCTCAGCACTGCATAGACCACAGTCTCAAGCTGATTATTAGGTGTTTTACAATGTTTTATGGATTTTACAAAGACAGGAAATATATCATCATCTCAGGAGAAAATTCTTGAATCCACATTTAGAAGAACAACTGCTTCTCAATGTCAACATGAGCCTGAGATACATCTGCGGGGTAAGGAGTTACTCATCAAGACCTTGCAGCTTCCATTCAGCATGAAATCACAGTAGAAGAAAGACACCACTGTCAAACAGACTAGTAATTTGTCATGGCCAAGAACCTCCTTCATCTACAAGCAGAGGGTTAAGGCGCCTCCTTCATCTACAAGCAGAGGGCAATGGCCAATATTGACTTCAAGGATTGCAAAACTTACTATAAGCACAGGTTTGTTTTTTACTAGACAGTAAAACAGTGACTCTAGGTTTCTGAGTGAAAGTGATGATCAAAACAGGGCTAAGACCTGAAATGTGCAAGACAAAAGAAAGCAGAGTTTTTGGTCTTGTGCCCTAAGAAAGAGGATCATTTGAAGTTTCAGTCATCATCATGGTGCAACAGAAAAAGACTTCATTGATCAAAGATATCATAACAAATATCTCTGCAGGGGTGTTGATATGAATAGCTCCAATCAGTCTTGAGAAGGAAAATACTTCAGTAAAAAGACCTCTGTGTGTTCTTTTGTTTATGTTGAAATGTGAAATACAGTCCATGGTTTCTGGATGAACATAAAGAAAAGGCATGAAAGTAGTACACAGCCCCAGATATAAGACACCTTAATATCAGTCAAAGCGCCAGTGTAAGTCCAGTTGTTGCAAGCTACACATCACCACAAAGACAAATGTAGCCTTCAGATGCAGCAGGTTTGGTGATTTCAAAGCTCCATCAGGAGAAAATGGCTAATAAGAGCTTTGGTGTTTATGAGTAACTCTAGCTGCTTTTTACACCTCATATGTTTGTCTTCTCAACACAAAGACATAAACAGGTTATGATCTGAGTTTTAAAACCCTGGAAAACCATGGAAAGCTAATCAGGCATGTCATTATTTTTCAACATGAAAGCAACTCCATTTATAAACAAGTGCCTTTTCAAATAGGTTTATCATAAGTTGTCAGAGAAAATCTGAGCCTGGTTCTCCAAGAGATACTGCAGCTAGTATACAGATTCATAAAGTATAAAAGGACTTTGGCATACTCTCAGATTTTGAGGAGGTTTTCAAAACAAGTATAAACCTGTCATTATAAAAAGTCAGAGGTATCATATCAGCACACTGTGAGCAGGTGAAAGACTGTAAAAAGAAGGCGCCTCCTTGAACAAGGGATGATCAAACATAGCTTGAAATAACCTCCATGGATGTCCTCTTTCATAGCAAAGCGCCAGAAATGTTAAATAAGATGACAGTTTACCTTCTTCCTCCGCAAAAGGCATTATAGACAGGCATACAAGCTCATGAAAGGCAAGAAGGACTGTGGCATATTTTTCAAGGTTTTATAAATCATTGAAGGGAAAATCTACATACCACTGTTACAAAGGAGACTTTTTTCCCTTAAGTAAGAAACAGTTAGAAGTCTAAAGGAAAAATTTCCCAAAAAAGGTTGTGTCACTTCAAAAAGGAAGGTTTGGCTCATTTAAATGAGCATTATCACCATGTTCTCATTTAAGAAAAAGAAGAGAGTCATAACTATGATCTCGCAAAGGGGTAAGAACTTCACGTTTTGATTTTAAACAAAAAAGCAAAGGCCTTTTGAATTTTTTTCAAAAAACCCTCATTAAGTATACCAAAGGGTTTTTTTCCTCTTTTCAAAAGCAAAGAGTAGGAAACCATTTCCCACGCGTTTTTCTTTACATCTCAAAACATCCACAGAGCCCTTCTTATTATCTTGGAGATTGAAGAAAGGAGCCGGAGAAAATTCACAGGGTTTTCAAAGGTTATTGGTCGCGCGGCATGCCTGTACGAGCGCGCGGCACGTTTAAACGCGAAATCTGCACAGGGCTGAACGGTGGCGCGGCGCGCCTGTAGGTGCGCGTGACGCGCCTGTGGGTGTTGGTCCTGTCGGCCCAACAGTGACCCGATGGCACAAATTTGCGCGGCGCTCTTCCATATAAACATGCCACGCGTCTTCTGATGGTTTTAAACGCCTCCAAAGGTGCTCCAAACCCACTCAAACGATCAGCCAAGCCTTTCCATTCAAATCTCAAGGTACTCCACGTGCATCTTTGACATTTTAAAAATCTGTAGGGTGGAAGAATCACTGTGTTTTTCAAGGCCAAACAAGGGTAAAGGTTGAACGATCCGGTGTGAGTCAAAGAGATAGGTTCTATGTTTAAAAACTCACCATATCTCCCCTAACTGAAAGCTTTGTTACAAATCTTGACAAGTCACCACTGCTGAGTTTATATAGCTTCATATGCCTGTTGAGCTGCATATTAGGGTTAAGGTTTTGGTTAAAGAGGAGCTTTTCGACATTGAACTGCCATAAGTCTTGTTACCACAGCCTACAAAACTTTTCGAACCCTGTCATCATATCTGTAAACTGTGTTTTTGCTGTGAAAGTATCCATTGATCAAAGTTGTGCTGGAGTGGTGGGCATACTAATAAAGGTACTTACAAGGAAAAGAGATGTGTTGAACTAAGAGCTGTGTGTTTTCACCTTTACATATCAAAGAACAAAAGTGTGTTTTATTCTTCAAGATACCAAAGGGCAAGGTTACCCCATCACCCACAGAGAAAGATAGTTGCACTGTGTACACTTTTAATTGTCCCTTTTGTTCTTCAAAGCTCACTGTCAAGTTGATTTTCAGAGGTTATAGAGGCATTCTTCTAAGGAGGAATGGTATTCTATATTGAAAGGGGAGTCTTGGCTTTTGAAAGGAATAAGCTCCTACAGCTTCTGTTGAAAATTTTGGAGCATTTTTAACTCTGTCACCTTTGTTCCATAACTGTGAAATTGACTATATGATTACACTCAAGATTGACTGTATATGGTGTGAACTGTGTTGATTAATTGACACACTAGACAGGGACAGGATGGTGGAGTTAGGAAGTTTACTTTGGTCAAAGATAAAAATGGGTTGTTGACCTCCAAACTTCACAAGAGCAAGGTGATTTTTACATTATACCCAGCAATTTCACCCAACAGTCTGTCTACATTTCACTGTATTGTCTCTTGTTAAGAGGTCTGCTGGCTGAGATACGTATTAAAGGTGAAAAGGCCACTTTTTAAGGGAGAAGGGGTTTTGTATTGTGAGGAAACTTTTTGAAGTCATTCAAAGACATTGTTTCCCTATCTAAATAGTGAATAGACAGGGTTTGGTTCCAAGAAAGCAGTTTAAAGGCAGTAAGACTGTTTGGTGCTTCAAGAGCTTATTTAGCCCAAAATGCCGCCCAGGCAAGACAGCAAAAGTGGTTTACATAAAATATATGAGCCAATATCTACAGAGGAGGTCAATGCGCATCCATCCATCCTCTTCAACTTTCATGAGGTAGGTTGTTTAGATTTCTGCTAGAAAGTACAGGAGGTCAAAAGTTTCTCGCCCTTGACACACCTATGCGCCCTGAGGTTCCAAAGCAAGCATTTCCAGGTAGTAGACCTTGATTTCAAGTTTTCCCCGAGGTCAGTCTCTAAAGCAACCAAAATTCCATATCATGGCGAGAAATGGTTCAAACAGACCCATCTAGACTTGGATGACTACAAGCCTTTCATCAAGCCCGAGCATAGAGATACTTGCACTGCTATTTTTCCTTTCTCTTATCTTCTTGCCAGCTATGCTCCTCTAATGAAAGTCATAATGAACTATTTTACTTGTGAAGGGAGATTTACTCGAGTTTATGCCTACCATGTCCGACTATTGATGCATTTCACTAGAACTAGGCAGCTAAATCTCCCTTACTTTTTATACAAAAGCATCGAGAAGATGGCATCCACAGTCCAGAAGAAGACTCCACCTCTGCAAATAGCTTCCCTTTTCCATCATTCTCTGATCAAAATTATCATCCTACACCAGCTAGAGAAGAAAGAGGTTCCATGGGATGTTTTCATTAGTCACCCAGACTTCTCCACTGTTCCTCCGGTCCATATATCTCCCACCCCACCTATTCATCGCCCTGTACCTTTGTCCAGCAGGCCTACTCCTAGAAGGCTCAAGATTACTACAGAACAGTCATGACAGCATGAAGAAGAAGGACATGAACAGGTAGAAAAATAAGAGGACAAACATGAAGAAACTGATGAAGACCAGCAGCATGATTTTCATGGTCAGGGGCAACAGCTCGAGCCACAAAGTGAGCATGAAATTGAAGCACACCAGCAGCTTGAAGTTGGTGAACAGAGGCAGCAGTTTGGACAGCAAGAAGAAAGGGATGAAGAGAAGAAAACTGAAGATGAAGAACAGCAGCAGGACAGTGGTGAAGGTCAGCAGCAGGAGCAAGAAGAAAGGAGTGCTGAGTAGCAGCATCTCAGTGAAAATGAACAGCAGGGACAAGAGGAAGAGCAGCAGCTTGATATTGAAGGTCATGAATAGCAGTTTGGGCAAGAATTTGAGCAGCAGCTTGAGCCACAAAATGAAAAAGAAATCCAAGCACAGCAGCAGCATAATGTTGATGATCAAGGGCAACAAAAATTGGAGACAGATCAGCATCATAACATTGAAGAGCAAAAGCAACTTAAAGAAGACACACAGCAGCCTCAAGAAGAGCAGCAGTTTCAAGAAGATGACAAAGGCAAAGCAATTGTACCTCCTTCTCCTAAAAAGACAAAGCCCAGTACAGCAAGAAAGAAAGGGCCTAAGGCTTCCACTCCAAAAGTGACAAGAGTTGTCCCTAGCAAAAGAAAATCGCCAAAGAGGTCTCCCACTAGCATGCCAAGAAGGAAGAGTGCAAGGTTAGCTTTCAAAGGCAAAGGGAAAGGCAAGTTAGGAGAAAGTCAAGAACAAGGAGGTGCATTGGCTGTCATTCCAATCCAAAGTGATGACAGTGATAATGAATCCCGCATTCTTGAAAACCTTCTAATCCATCGCGAGGGTCAAATTGAAGCATTGGAGAATGACCTTCATCGGGCAAAGACCTTCAATCATTTTTTGGAGATCCAAAATAAACAAATGAATGTCCATATGGCTGTCCATGAGGCACGAGCAATCAAATACAAGAATGAGGCTGCTAAAGCACAAGTAAGGATAGAAGAGCTCATCGGTGAGTTTGATGAAGATGAAGAAGAAGACCAGCCTAGGCGGAAGAGGCCTAGAACCATAGGGCTTAAAAGAGCCCTGGATAAGAAAAAGGAAGAAGAACAGGCCCATCTTCAATCCTTTCCCCTCACTGCACTACTTGAGCAAGAAATTGAAGAAAATAAGGAGGCATGGCTAGAAAGAGCCAATAAACACTTGGAGATGAAGCTTGAAAAGGAAAACAGAGACCTGGAGCTGCAAAGGAAGATGACACAGCACTATCAAAAGTTGAATCAGTTTGCCCGGCGCAAGCTAAAGGCCACCCAAGAGAAACTGAAGGAAGAAAAGAAGAAGCGCCCGGCACGGAAAGAGAAGAAAGGCATATCAGCACTTGACATTTTTGCTTCAGCTTCGGAGCATGTTTCCAAGGACCCTTGAGGGCCATGCATACCAATTTTGGGCCCATTTTGACAACTTTTGGTTTTTTGGCATTTTTGAGTTTTTGATCAAAAACTCATAAATTCGCCATTTCATTTTGAGGATTCATCAAGGGAGGAGAATGGTACCATCGGATGCCATAATTTCATGAGCATGTCCTCAGCGATTTTCAGAGCATTTGGAGATCATTTTCCCCTTCAAAACAGCGAAAAAGGCTTGCATTTTGCACACTCTGCCTGGTCTATCAGCAGACTGTAATTTTCTGGCTTTTTACACACAGGTGCAGATTTGGAGGACTTCCAGGCATCAGATTGGAGAAATTTCAAATGAGACGGAAAGTAGACACTCAGAGATTTCCAACGAGCTATCATGAGCCTCTTTTCAAAATCAGGAAGGCTGCCAAATGTTTTCGGCAAGTCAGGGGACCTTTTTCTGATATAAATTTGAAGTATTTTTGTAATTTTTGAACCTCAAAAATCTGCTTTTTCCAAATGTGCGTTTAGCTATTTTTACACTTGGAAAATGATGCAAAGTCAATTAAATTCTCTTTTTTAGCAATTTTTAGATATTTTATGAGATATTTTTGTGCCTTGGGCTTTGCAAAGCCTCAAGGACAAGTTTAGATATTTTGATTAGGCCAATGAGATAGCTAGTTGCACCATGAGGTTTTCCTCACTTAAGCCTATTTATTCCATGGGCTTCATTGTAAACAAAGGCTGAACTTGAGAAGAGAAGCAATATATTGGTCATATGAGCTTTGGAGAAAATACTTGTGTTATGATTTTGGATTGCCTCTTGAATGTTCTTGGATGGATGATGAAGGATTGTTGATGGATTCCATGACATGGTAGAATGGTATAGTGTTTCTTGCTTTGTTGTTGTCTTCTAGTTTTCATCCATGATACATGTTTCTTGCTTGCTATAGATCAGTAGAGATTAAGTTTGAGATATGCCCATGGAGGCACCTCAAAATTCCTGAATCTTCATAGCTTTTATGTTTTCTTCTTCCTTAGTTGTATTAAAGAATTCTTAACTGCTCTTTAGTAACTTAAGGATATTGTTGCTAGTTTCATTAATAGTTCTATGCATGTTGAGTAGGATGTATGGTGTGCCCTGCTTACCTATGACTGTCCATAGTCCCATCCATGAAACTATCTCTTTGACTGATTAGATTATCATCTTGTTGAACCAAGGAGGCCTAGTTCCGATCTAGCCCTTTGCCTAAAACTATGCGAATCTTGTTATTCAAAGTGCCCAATAACTTGAAATACTGTGTTTAGGCATTCCGGCATAGTGTTTTGAGTTGTTAGTCCGTCTTATGTGTTTTCCCCAAAGTCTGATAGCCATTTCCCAAAGTTAGAGGGTCTTATACTTCTATGCATGGCTTGAATGTTTGTTTCTATGTGTTAATTAGTTTATAGTTACATGTTGCATGATTAAGGGTTTTCCTTACCATGTTTATGCTATCTATTGAACCAGTAATGCTTGAAACTCTTTGTTTTTCACAAACTTGATGTCCATTTACTCCATTTTTCCCTAAGATCCTTTCTACCTTGAATCAAATCGGCCCTTCAATAGCCTTGTATCGTCATCTAATAGCTTTCTTGACCTTTTGACCCCATAGCCCAGTTAATCTACATCTTGTTATCTATTTTATATCTTTGATCAGTTTCACCCCTCACAACTTAAAAATAAAAATCAACTAATGCTATAATCACAACAAAATCGAACACAATAAATAAACACATTATATCCACTTTGAGATGATAATAGAGATTCTCTGAGTCCAGAAGAACTTCTGCCTCCAAAGCCATTGATGTTACCTGCCATTTGGCTTGCCAATCAGCCAAATCATGCCCTTAATAAATGCCTTTCAACTCATAGCACATGATTAGAAGCTCTTATCTACCTCCTTAATATCTTCAAAACACCTGGTTTTTCTACCACTAACTTTACCTCCAAGCATCATTGCTAGTAATAATGTCCAAATGTGCTAAAGGCTTATTCACAAAGATGAATGGTCAGTAGTTGAACTATTTGATTGAATGAAATTAAAACATAAACATAAGATAATATAATCATTATATATCATTTGGAGAATTGAACTTGTCATAAGTAAAATTTTCTTCCAAGAAATCATGAGTATGCTAGAATATACCTCAATCATTGCCAACTTTGCAAATCCCATATTGGCAAAAATGTTCGTTGTGACTAAGGATAGGTATAACTTACAATTTATGGTTCTCTTCTAGTGTTAAATGTGATTATTAGATGAGGAAACTTATTCTATTAGATACAGGGGCTTTGGGCCTATCATATAACTTCGATGGAGTTATGATTATAGCACAAGACTTGATACAGATCACTAAACACTAGCCATCTTGATGCGTAAGCTATTAGGCGAGAATGAGAGCTCTATTCTGCTTTTACCAGTGTTTGCTTAACACATTAGAGGAAGATATATTTTTGAGGAGGAACTAAAGGCACACTATGATATAAAGAGAATTACTTTTTCAAGCAAGATCTCAAGAACTTGTGAAGTAACATCTTGTATTCAAACAATTAGAAAAAATAATTGCTAACAGACTAGAGGCAGGAAACTTAGAGTTAATACAATCAATGCCCAGATTTAAGCTTCAGTTTCCACCACACTCCTAACCGAAAAGGACCAATGAGGATATCACTGTAAAGAACTTAAGAGTAGATCCCTGTTATGATAAGATGGGTTTGGCTAGGGAAAAACAATGAGAACAAGACAACTGGAAAATCATACAATAGGAAAGGACAACCTTAAAGTAACTGACATGTTTCATGCAATATATTTAATACGCTACCATCAGTTCGGGGAATAAGTATTAGTATCAACTTCCAAGGTAAAACAAAAATAGTTGCATCATTATAAAGGTCTCTTGTGGGAGTTTCACACTTTCTTGCAATTGTCTACAGTAGTAACATATCTGATCTATTAATATTCAATATTCTAGAGTTTTCCCGATAAATATTGACTAGAGTAACTGTAGATACTCAACTGAGACCAATGCATATCATGACATGACATCCTCTTTATGAATTTGAGAAGAGTTTTTTACTCTGCCAATGGCAGCCTAAGTGTTGGTTTATAGGCCAGAAGTTCGGGAACTCTCTGCTGCACCTACAGTTTGTTATGAGAGCATGTTCAACCACTAATGAAGTAAAACTAAGTGAAACTTTAGCGATTCTATAGGTCATTATTTCAAAGTTTAGTATTGAAGCTTGCGACAACTGGAAAAAAATGGCAAGGTTAGGATCAGAAAACATAGGAAACAAAAATTATTAAATCACAAACAAAATAAATGTTAAAATCCCATATGTTTGAGGTAAATTAGAAAACCCAGAGAAACAACTAAGAATGAAGGCTTCATTTACTACTAGTGGACAACGGTAGCCACCAATCATCACAATCCAAAATTCCACTGGGCCATTGCACTTGCAAACACTGTCAAACAAGAAGGTGTGCTACAACGGAAACGTGGCCACTTAAGCTTGGAAAGCTGACTAGTTTAGACAAACTGCACAAGTGCCCAACTTCCCATAATATGATGAGGAAAAGTAATGTAAACAAAAAATACAACAGATCAGCTACAATGTATTTGACACCATGGTTCCATGACAATGTCTGATGTGCCCATATTGTGGGATTTATATGGTGGCTTATGATAATCTAGTGAAACCTTAGCCAGATCATATAGTTTCCATGACAATGTATGATGTGCCCAAATTGTGGGATTTATATGGTGTCTTATGATAGTGTCATCAAACCTTAGCCCAATTTTTGAGGCAAGTGCTAACTATTATCCAAAGGTCCATGCAAAATAACCATATGAGAACCTGGCAATGTTGGAAGCCTAGCCTTCTTCAACTTTGAAGTCATTATGGAAAAGAAAGTACTGAATGTAGAAGTGGTTTAAATGAACAGTTGAAATTTAGATATTACTAGAAAGGCACAATAGAGGATGCTGCAAATTGGCCTTTGCAGAGTCTCCTCACAAAACAAGCTAGAGGGAGGAGTCTCTTTTCACAGAGAAGGCTTCTGTTAAAGAAGCAACGGGAAACTGTGATGTTTAATTCTACAATCATGAAGAACTATTTGAGAACAGTGAATGAGTTTGCACCAATGTCGTCAGAATTTAGATTCTATAGTAGCGAAATGGAACTCAGTGTGATACATTGTTTTCAATTGAACCATTCGGTGTACATTGTTGATATAAGGCAATATGAAGATAGTGCCAAGTCATAAACAATACATTTCTTAGATCTAAATCAACATATACAGTGAGCAAATAAGGGCAATAGAAACTGGTTTGGAGGCTTATAAATAAGTGAAAAATATCAGTTCTGAAGGCCGAAGTGGACCAGCGTTGACCCCTTGAAATCCATGATCCTTACCCAAAAAAAATTGTATGAATCAACAATATCTTAAAACAAACAGAGCAAATACAAAGCCAGGAAATAGAAAAATATAAAATCCGACTAACCTGTGACTCTGGGTATGCAAACTTCAATTGTGAATTTGCTGCTGCCCGCCTCTTCAAAAGCCTCCAAGTTCTGTCTACTGTTTTTTTATCCATGATAAAACCTGTAATTATATAGAAATTCGCAGCCCAAAAAAACCCTCTTGCCAACAGCAAAAATCCTCCCGCCAAGAGCAAAAATTTGGCGCCAAATAACCAGCACGCCCAGTTTTCATCCAGTTGTTATCTAAAATTGAATCTGCTCCAGGTTCTGCTTATTAAGGATTTGTATTTGGATCTGACTCTGCTTAGGCTTAGACTTATCCTGCTGCTGGTGCTGCTGAAACGACTGCTTCATCTGGACCTAGAACTGCTCCTGCGTCTTTCACTGTCTCCGTCTCTGCTTCTGTTGTCATGGTGGCTCTTGGCGTAGCTGCAGCTAAGTCAACCGAATCTACTGGCCCTGCGATCAACGAATGCTTAAACAGCTGAAACTACTGCTTTAGGCTCTGCTACTGAGGTCATCAGTCAGGTGGATTACACGCTTTGTTGTTCATTACGTGAAAAAAGGAGGACCCATTAACAAGCTTCTATTGCTCAAGAGGATCGAGTTGGGATGTTCACGTTCACAAGTCAACTCCAAACTCAATACAAAATCTCTCTACAGACTTGGGCTTATCTAGACATATTTAGGTGATCGTATGGAGTTTGAGGTGAGGCGGAAACACAGACCGACAGAATACCATATATTGTTAAGATTTACACCTATCGAAACTTTAGTTAGTTCCTATACCACACTGATGGAACATCGCATCGTTCCTTCTTCCTCCTTACCTCTTGCCCTTACCGAGTCCAACAGTTACAGTCCAAACGCGTATGTCTCGTAGTTCTTTTGCGCATCTTCGGCGAGCACAGGCTTCTATCGGTGATCTCCTGTCAATGAGACTCTCTATCGGCGATCCTATTGCTCCGATCCAGGTAGTCCCTCCATAGCGAAATCAGTCTTCATTGGGTGGGTCCATCTCCTCTCCTTTCTCTTCCTTCCTTCCATGCTCAGGTCCAGTGGTGAAGTGAGCCTAATATCTTGCTATTTTAGAACCAACTACATGGCGGCAAAAACCCAAAACCTCATCTTCCTGAACCAGTCCGGGTAAGAACAGATAGTTTTCTTCTGTTCTTGGGCTTTCATACTGGTGAAATCAACCATGACCTCTCTGGACTTCCTCTTTTGACGGACTTCGAATGTGGCATGTCCTCAAAACCTCGTCTATCCCCAACTTCAACTTTTGACAAACTTCAGCGTACTCTGAAACTTCGACTTTTGACAAACTTCAGCGTGCCCTCAAACCCTGAACCAGTTGAACCAGTCAAACAACAAGTTTTCTTGGGCTTTCAAATTCGAGTTTCATACCGGTATTTTTTATGAAATCAACGCATGCCAATGCAAATGTTCGACTTCGACTTACTTTCAGAACCCCATCTTCCTAAACCAGTCGAACAACGAGTTTTGAAAGTGGGTATTTTTTATCAAATAAACGCATTACTTCGATTTACTTCCACTTTTGTTGTGTGGACACTTATCGATTAAAAAGGTGGAGGAAATACTATCTGGTCAATATTTTTTATGAAATAAACTCATTACTTCGACTTACTTCCACTTTTGTTGTGGACACTTATCGATTAAAGAGGTGGAGGGATTATTATCTCGTCAAACGCATGTGTGTGATTGAATAAAGTGGGAGGGAGGAAAGTGAGCTTATCAAAATCAATTCACATCAATTCTCACTTAATATTTTTATCAAAAATGGCTGGTATATTTCTTTTTATCATAAAAATCAAGTCATATTAATTCTCAATTAATATTCCCATAAAAAATGGTTGGTCTATTTCTTTTTATCATATACTATTTGGCAAAGAGTTAGACATTGACTTAATTGATAAGTGAACTCATGTGAAGAGGAGATTTATTTTAAAATTGTATTATATCATTCTAAGTTGTTAAATAAATGGATAGCTTTAAATGCATGACCCACTTTCGAATGCGGCATGCCTACTTTCACTTTTCGAATGCGGCATGCCAATGTTCGACTTACTTTCAAAACTCCGTCTTCCGGAACCAGTCGAACAGCGAGTTTTCAAAGTCGGTATTTTTTATAAAATCAAGACTTACTCATGCCTACTTCCACTTTTCGAATTCAACATGCCATTTTTACAAAGGTTCAAACATTTTTTTTTAAATAATTAGAACTTACTTATACTTTTCGAATGTAGCATGCCTAGTTCCACTTTTCGAATGCGGCATGCCATTTTTACAAAGGTTCAAACAATTTTTTTTAAATAATTAAAATATTAATATTTATTATTTTGATTATTAATTAAATATAAAATCACACTATATTTAAAATTTTATTTTATATAATATAATTAAAACAAATAAAATATAAATATTGATAATTAATATTTTAATAAATTCAATAAAATATAAATATTGATATTTATTATTTTAATAAATTAATAAAGGTTCATATCAAATAATATATATATGTTAAATTGGAGTCACACAATATATGTATGTTAAACATATTATAAATAAATTATATGTGTGTGAGGCTTGAGTAGGCTTAATGGTTAAGAGTATGTGTTTCCTCTTAAGAGGTCATAGGTTCAAAACCAGAGGGGGTAGAGTATGATGTCTTCGTAAACTTAGCAGTCAAATGGCTATGCGGAGGTGGGTCCCTTGTCCCACAAACAAGGGGGTCTCATACACCAATTTGGTGTTTGGCTTGGTCGACGTGACCTTAAAATTAGATTATTATTATTATTAGTATAAAAAAGGTTCATGCACTCTCCAATGGGAGTGAAGTTTGAGCAACGTCATATGGAAGGTGTCTCACATGAGTAAATACAAGTGGAGTGAGGATGAGGGAGTGTCACACCCTCGAGTTAGTGTTGCGACGACCAAGTGGTGGGGGGTGCGACGGGCGCCCAACTAGGGTATAATGTGCGACGACGATGTGCAATATTGGGCACGCCATATTGGCGAATGCCCACCTTGGGCGCATCGTGTAGCGGTGGGCGGAGTCGTGCGTTTTGGCAAATGTGATGAGCGGCAACGTCAAACGGGTGTGTGCCCCATAGCGGGCAAACGAGTCAAAGGCGTCAGGTGAAGTCGTGTTGGTGAGCACTTTCGGTGTTACGAGAGCATTGTGTAGTGATTGGGCGAGCTGGGCAGGACAGGGTGCGGGTAGCCAATCAGTCATCGGGGCGGATCAGGAACTCATGGTGGCAAGGGGAATCATGGGTATATTTATCACTCTGAGGTAAATGAGGGGTAGGGTATCCAACATTAATGTTTCTTGTAGAACTGTCATCCAGTACTTATCAAAAACCTAATGGAAAGAGTATTGGACACAACTGAGAGAATTTTAACACTGCAAATGGATTTAGAGAATCTTGTGGTGAAATGCAACACTTCGATATCAAAATTGCAATTTTCCATTTATGGCGTGACACAATTAAAAATTATTGACACAAATAAATAATTCATATACTTGTTGTACTAGTCATATTTTTATTCTTGGACTATAATAGTGATTTACATTAATCATTATTAATTTTGTCCCTTATTACGCTAGTCATATATTTTAATCCTAGGCTAAATTAGTCATTTAAGTTAGTCACTTTTAGTTTAGTCACTTATTATCTAGTCATATATTTTATCCTTAGACTAAATTAGTCATTTAAGTTAGTCGTTTTTAGTTTAGTCACTTATTATCTAGTCGTATATTTTATTCTTAGACTAAATTAGTCATTTAAGTTGGTCATTTTTAGTTCGGTTACTTAAAATTGCTCAAATTTAGTAGTAATTCACTTGAAATAATAGCGGTGACTAACTTTTTTAGTCACCTAGTCATTAATTTCATCATTTTTTACGGTCACCTGGTCATTAATTTCATCATTTTTTACTAAAGAATGTTTTTGGTTTTGTGTTTTTATTCTAAGAGGAAAAGAACTAAGTGTTGGTAAAGAGAAGTTGTTGGTCACACCAAAACAGAGCAAAACCTATTCTAAACTATGTATGGCACTTGAAAACAGAAAATGAAAAGCTTTGACAAGAAAAATAACTCATAACATGAATACAATAACTCATAACATGAACTAAGTCCAATTCGTTCATTAGAAATATGTTGGAATAACTTGAGAAAAGGATAATTTTAATGCAATGAGGTTCTTCTAAGTAAACAACAATCTACAATATCACAGAGAAAATCTCATCCATGGATAGAAATTTGTTGGAAGACATTTGGAATAGATAGTCTGCAACATAGTGAGGAACTCTACTCTAAATTAACCTATGACACTGAAATTAATCCATTCTACAACTCAAAATATCACTGTTAAGCCTCATTCAAGAGTTAGAAATCTTTTGGAATAGCTTTGGAAAAAAGGCAGTTTGTGAAATTATGAGAAATCGCAGAACAATCAAGACTTCAAAATGACATTACCAATTCTTGTTCCTATGATGATGATGTATTAGTAGAAATTAAGAACAAGAGTGGTTTGTAAATAATGAAGGTCGTTAAGTCTAATTTAAAAAAACTAGAATACAACTAACTAATAAAACTAGAAATACAATGGATAGAACTGAACTAGAATGCAATCATTCAAACTTGAAATACAGTGAACAGAATTGAACTAGAGTGCCATTAACCTCCGGAGTTTTACAACTAAACTAAAATGCAACTAATCACTGAAATACTACAGCTCTATCTCATTCGGTATTAGTGATATTTTGGAACAATTCATAAGAACAAGACTGGTTGTAACATTTGATGTCAGTGAGCATAAAAACATAAAGTTAAAAAAAATGCAACTAAGCTCTAAAACGCTACAACTATGTCTTATTCAGTTTTAGTGATATTTTGGAATAATTCATAAGAACAAGACTGGCTGCAACATTCAATTTATGTGAGCATAAAACGTAAAGTTCAGAAAACTACTTGAATTAAGAATGAAACAAGGCTAACGTTACTTATCTAAATAGTATGCACAGAGCTTCTCGGGTAGTAGGGGCCCTCTACTACCGGATTAGCACACAAATCTACTCAATATTGCTTCAGATCTGGTATTAAAGTTTCTCTTCTTTCATTCAAGAAAAAATACTTCAAAAACAGAGTATTACGGTCTTTTGAGATCTAACCACAAAACATCAATCTAGCTAACTGTCTCTCGGTCTCCCGAGTCATTCTTATAAAAGAAATACATAACTACCCTTGAGAGGAAATAGGGATAAGTGTCTTTCCCAATTAAAATCAAATTAGAACTCTTGTGGAAGCCTCGTACTCTTGCTGGAGACATTTGTAGAGTCCCTGTCCTGGTAGGAATCTGCTTCTTAGTTTTGATCTCTTCCACATGCATAACCACCTGTAGATTCTTGCTCAGACTTCGTAGAGAGAAAGAAATTATGGGGGAGTGTTGTGGAATTCAACCATATGTGTTTTTCCTTGGAGTGACACCTGTAACCTGTGAGAACATGAAGATAGCTGCGGAATAGGTGACTAGCTACAGAATGGATGCATTCTGTAGCTAAGTCTAGTAAAAAATTACTACAATAACAAAACCACGAAAATATAGCAAGTCATTCATTGTATGCATTCCTAAAGTGACTTTAATTAATCCTATTGATCATTTAATCCTGTAATTGATAAGGGACAAAGGAAATGAAGTGAAATTCGGTGAAAGAAAAGGACATCTTTGGGGCTCAACATACCCCCACTGCAAAGCTTTTGCATGTCCTCATGCAATTAATTCATGTATTCTGAGACTTCTGCGAGGAAATATAGGCTCCTTATTTTGCTTTGCCTGATATTCAATGGCCTCCTAGGCTTCCTTATGACCAACTTGAATCTCAAATTTATAAGTGCCCTGCTCAACTTTTTGTTTTTCTTCTTCAATTTCTCACTAGCCTTGTACAATTTTTCCATTTGTAGAGAGAGAGTTGTATTCATATCACTTTTCAGCTTAACCTGCTCCCTTAAAATGTCATTTTCATTCTTTATGTGCATATTGAGTACTTCTAACTCATATTTGTCTCTTCTTAGTACATCAATTGCAGATCTTGGTGGGCTAGGAGTTCTTCCTCTACTTCTGAGGCTCTCTTCTCTAATGACTCAACATAATTATAGATTTGTTGTTGTGCTGGGTCTATCTCTAGAGTTCCTTCACCAAGATCATCTTCGTACTAATACTCAGGTGATCTAGCAGTTGGTGTTTCTTCATCCTCAATGTTTATGATTCCCGGTTGTTTAACCCCTGTTTTCTTCAATATACCTCTAAGTCTATGGCTTCGTCTTAGTTGAGATGGTCCCTCTCCTCTCTCCTTGGCATACCTTCTTATCATATTCTCCTTTTTAAGTTGTTTCTTAATTTCATCCAATTTCTCAGAAATAATCTCCTCACTGTCCTCTTGTATGGACTTACCGGTTTTAGTTTCAACATATTTGGAAATTTTCCTTCTCCTGCTTCTTCTTGTAAGTTTTCTTTTACATGGAGATTCCTTGGGTTCTTCAAAGTGATTCCTCACTAGGAACTCATCCGAATTGTCTCCCACCTTTCTCAAATGATGTTCAATTAGGATTTTAACTATACCATGGTGATACAAAGTGGTTTCCAAGAATTGAACCCTTTTTTGAACATTAGAGGCCATTATCTTTAGGCTATGAAGTAAGAAAAAGGGTAAATTGATTTCTTCATTTAATAAATGCATCATTAGTAGAATATGATAAACATATAGGGTACCAAACCTTCCTTCACAAGTTATAAAATTTTACAAAATGAGAAACATATTCCGCCATTTATTCTTCAGTGTTGAGCTAGGAATGCCCTTCTTAAAAATTGAAACATCCATACCTAGTGTTTTGAGCATTTGCCTCCATGCCTCATTATGAAATTCCCTATTTTTGAACCATCGTTCACCTTGCCTGGGTAATTCCGCTGCTTCTGCAATGAAAGATTCTGTAATAGTGAATTTAACATCTCCTATTTCAACTTCTGCTCCATTGAAGGACCATGCAAATGTCTTTGTTACTTCTTTATGAAAACCATTGAATTTTTCCAAAAAATGTAACCACCCAGCCTACTGAAGCATTTCTCTAATCTGTGGGTAACCCTCTAAGTATTTGGTTCCGACTGGTTCGGACCTTACTATGAGACCCATGGATTCTTTTCTCAACCTTCAATTTACTGCTCTTCTATTCACGGTGAAAATGATTGTAGAGAGTTGTTTTTACCCCAAAGGTGCCTTATCTGTTTATGCAGTAGGAATTAGCTATGGAAGGATGACATGAAGAGGTTGTAGAATGAGTGAAATATAGTGAGGGTGATTCACACGAAGTAATGAGTTTGAGAGCCATCATGGAAGAAAATACCGTGAAAACATTTCGTGAGAAATTCAAAATCATCACTGAATACTTCGGGCTAGTGACGTGACCAAATAGGTCACTTCAGTACTTAACCGTTAAGTTTTAAATGATGATTTGATATGGCGGAATGGAAGGGATTTTGTCCAAAGTTTTTATGATAGGTTTAATAGGCATGATCAACACGAATAATCAAAACAACTTTTTGAATCATACATGACTTAACTATACTATAACTTTCATATTCTGTCATCATAATAATTTAACAACTTTACCTTTGCCTTTCCTTTAATTTTTGTGGTTTTGATATGCTTTGTCCTCTTTTGAAAATCATTGATTCTTCAGTCTTCATAATCCATTTGATTTTGCTTATTGTCATAGGTGTGTAGGATCAATTTTCTTTTGAACAAGTGATTACTAGATAGTTGCCTTCAGGATATCTGGCTGCAAAATGTCTAGCTAGCTACAGAATGTTTGGCTGCAGAATGTCTGGCTGTAGAATATACCTGTAGAAGATTTTGAAACATGGAATGAAATGTTGTATGAAGTGAATTAGAATGGATCATGAAATATGGTGTAATGAAGTATGAGTGAAGTGGAATGTAATGGAATGAAATGAATCATAAATGTAAAGTGGAGTGGAATATGAAAAGTGGCCTGCAACTTATGGTTTGTAATATTCAATTGCAGAAATAAATCAAATTTAAAAATCTGAGATGAAAATGAGGTGGACCATGGAATGGAATGAATGAAGTATGAATGAATGGAGTGAATGAAATATGAATGAAGTGAGACATTATGGAGTGAGATGGATCATAAGTGGAATATGATATATACAATGCTTATGCACTTATGATTTTGTGATAGCTGCTTGCAGAGAAAAAAACAAATTTGAAAAGCTAAAGTGTCAGAAGGATTCTGATTTTCACTTTATCTTTTCTGTATAAACATGCTAATCAGTGATTAGTTTTCATGTTTATACTTTATTTTTATTTTTATTTATTTATTTATTTAGTTATTTTTATTTTTTTATGCATTTGAATTCATAAAATTCAATTAAGTTGATGAAGAAGAAGAATTCTTCTTCATTAAATTCACATCATTGTTTTCCTGGAATCTTTTGACAAATTCTTCTCTTGAAAGTGGCTTATGATACAGCTTCAATCTATGACCATTTACAAGAAAAGTGACCTTCTCTTCATCTATTGTTCTGATTTTTATTGCTCCATTGTCAAAAATTGTCATAATTTCATATGGCACAAGCCAATGTGTTTGGAATTTACCTTGAAAATCTTTGAACTTTGAATCAAACAAGAGAGCCCAGTCGCCTTCTTTGAACTTCTTTTCTTTGATGTACTTATCATGCCATTTAGTCCTTTGCTGCTGGACTATACTTGTTTTCTGGACTGCATCTTGTCTGATCTCATCCAACTCATTAATCTACTCCAATCTGTGCTTTTGTGCCTCTGTTAGATCAAGTCCTAGCTGAACTACCATTTTAAAAGTTTGAATCTGAAACTCTATGGGAAACAAAACTTGTTTTCCATAAACAAGTTCATAGGGAGTATGACCTATTGTGCTTTTCCATGTAGTTCTATAGGTCCACAAGGCTTCAGGAAGCCTGTCTGCCCAATCTCTTCTATGTAAATGAACAGTCTTTGTTAGGATTCCTTCAATAACCTTATTAGTAGATTCCACTTGACCATTTGCTTGTGGATGATAGGGAGTAGATTTTCTGTGTCTGATTTTGTACCTCTCCATCATTTGTTCCACTAGCCTTGATATGAATTGAGCTCCTTGATCTGTAACAATTTCCCTTGGGACACCAAAACGAGTAAAAATATCCTCAAAAAGAAAATTAACTACAAATGCTTCAGTAGCAGAAAGTAATGGCTTGGCCTCTACCCATTTGGTAACATAATCAGTGAAAACTAATATATATATCTTTTGTCTTGATGGAGGACTAATAGGTCCTACAAAATCTAAAGCCCATTTTTCAAAAATTTCAATATGTACATGAGGCTGCAATGGCATCTCACCTAAAGGAGAAGGTTACCCTACCCTTTGGCAACTGTCACACCTTTTGACATACTCTTTAGCATCTTTAAAAAGGGATGGCCAATAGTATCCTAAATGAAGGACCTTATAAGCTATCCTTTTATCAGCAAAGTGTCCACCACAAGGTTCATCATGACATGCCTTGAGGATCTCATGCATCTCATCTTCCCGAACACATCTCCTAATGATAAAATCTGGACCTGTTTTGTATAACTCATTAGCAACCCATGAATATTTTGCACTGTCATAAATGATCTTTCTTTTTTCTCTTGCATGCATTATTGAAGGAAATTTCCCTGAAACTAAATAATTATCAATGTCAGCAAACCAAGGAGTCTGAGTAGAAATTGCAAAAAGATATTCATCAGGGAATTGATCTTCAACTAGATCATTGTCTTTGATGTTTTGGAGTCTAGATAGGAAATCAGCTACTGTGTTTTGTTTTCCAGGCCTATCTAGAATGTTAATGTTGAATTCTTGTAAAAGCAATAACCATCTTATGACTCTGCCATTAGTAATTGATTTGTTCATTAGATATCTAATTGCAGAGTGATCTGTGTGAACAAAAGTTTCATAGCCTGTTATATAGTGTCTGAATTTTTTTATGGTATGAACAACAGCTAAAACCTCTTTTTCAGTTATAGTATAATTTAACTCTGAAGGAGTCAAATTTTTACTTGTGTAGTATATGGCATAAGAAATCAGGTCTTTTTGTCCCAATACTGCTCCTAAAGCTGTATCTGAGGCATTTGTTGAAATATGAAAAGGTAATTTCCAGTTAGGTCCCCTTAAAATAGGTGCTTCGGAGATTGTTTTCAGGGTCTCAAAGGCTAACTGGGAATCAGGATTCCATTTGAATTCACAGTCCTTGGTAAGTAATTTGAAAAGTGGAGATGCTATCTTGGTGAAGTTCTCTATAAACCTTCGATAATATTCTGTAAATCCTAGAAAAATCCTAACATCTTTTTGACAACTTCGAATAGATAAGTTAGATATGACTTCAACTTTTGACTCATCAACTCTAATCCCATCCCCTGAAATGTGATGTCCTAAGACAATTCCTTCAGTAAACATCATAAAACACTTCTCATGACTTAGTGAAATATTTGCTTCTTTACATCTCTTTAAAAAATTTTCCAAGTTTGCTAAGGCTTCTTCAAATGTGTTTCCATAAACTGTGAAATCATCCATATATACCTCTACACAATCATGTATTAGATCCGAAAAGATTCCTAATACTGCCCTTTGAAATGTTGCAGGTGCATTGCATAATCCAAATGGAAATACTCGGTAAGCATAGGTACCCCAAGGACAGGTAAATGTGGTTTTGTCTTGATCCTCAAGTGCTACTTGAATTTGATTATAACCACTAAACCCATCTAGAAATGAGAAGTACTTTTTTTCAGCTAAGGTATCTAACACCTGATCTATGAAAGGTAGGGGAAAATGATCTTTAAGAGTAGCTTTGTTTAATTCTCGGTAGTCAATACATACCCTCCATTTACCATTTTTCTTTGGCACAATTACCAAATGAGAAACCCACTGACTATCTGAAATGGGATAAATGAAGTTGACATTTAACAATCTCTACAATTCTTCTTTAACAATCTCCCTAAGATTTGGATTCATCTGTCTCTGAGGTAGTCTGATTGGTTTACAATTTTCCTCTATGTAGATGTGATGAGTGCAAGTCTTAGGGCTTATCCCTTTCATATCAGTGTAATCCCATGCATATGCAGAAGAATGTCTCTGTAATATCTTGACTAGCTCTTCTTGTTGAGATTTCTCTAGGTTCTTGTTTATGTTTAAAGTTTTTCCTGGAAATATCTCAATTGTAGAGCTGCCAAATTTATCCATAGAATAAAGAGACATCTGTCTTGATGATAAAAACTCAATGTTGGATTCTTCTTGAAATTGTTCATGTTTGTATTTGGAAGAGGATTCAAAATTTTCTAAGGTATTTAGAATCTAGCTATCTTCACTAATTTCTGAAATTGTGAAGAGAGGTTGTAAGTCTTCTTCATCCTCTATCCATTGAGTATCATCTAATTCTGTAATTGTTTTTGCTGGAGGATAGAAGGTAAATTTCTTGGTTGAACTACCATCAGAGATGTACATATCACCGGATCTACAACTAATGAAAGCATCAGCTATATCTAACCAAGGTCTTCCTAATATAATAGGATGCCCTCCTCGATTACTCTTAGGAGTTAAGATCATAAAATCCACAGGATACTCCCAAGAATCTAGGGACACTGGAATGTCTTATATTACCCCATCAGGTTTGATGACAGATCTGTCTGGTAATTGTAATAATGTGGGTGTAAAAAGAATATTAGGAAGTTTCAGTTTATCCATGATTTTTCTACTCGTGATATTGATTGCTACTCCTAAATCAATAAGTGTGTTTTGGATCTCAGTTCCATTGATGTGTATTTTAACAACTGGATTTCCTGGGTCTAGATACTTTGGAATAGCAATCTTACCCATCATGATATCTGCTATTTTTCCTGCCAGTTGAATTTTCTTTGTCTCTCTTATTCTTTTTCATGTTTTCTTCATGCTAAACTCCTTTATTGTCTTTGCTAAGATTGGAATTTCCTTGATAACTTGCAATAATGGAATCTTAATACAAACATTTCTCAGTTCATCTAGGAAATCATAATTAGGCACCATAATTTGTTTTTCTACACCCCTATCAATTTGTAATCTTTCTGGAAAGGGAGGTGTAGAAGTGGATGTTGATGATTGCTCTAATATAGGAGTTGAAATTATTGGTTCTTTTTGTTTTGATTTTTCAATATTTGGGTCTTGAAAAGATGTGTTCTCTTCAAGACTTTTAATTACCCATAGAGAATATTCCTCAGAATTGTCTTGCTCTTGTATGATTACAGAAGGTTTCCTCTTTTCAAGTATTATTCCAGACCTAAGTTGAACATCATTAAGATCTAAAGGAGTGATCAAATAGGTTGGAAACTATTGGCCTTCTATCATGTATGTGTTCTGAGGATTTTTATTGTTGGGGTTTGGTATGGGTTGGGCAGGAAATTGATTTGTTCTCTGAGGAAATGGTAATGGAAGTGGTGAATTTTGATGTTGTGGATTTTGATGATTCTATTGAGGATTTTGTTGAGAATTTTGTTGAGGAGGGCAATGTGGATATGGTGGATAGGATGGTGGATATTGATAATACTGGGAGTATCTTCCATAGGGATTTTGTGCTCCTTGTGCCCAAGTTTGAGATTTATTTTGGAATTGGGGCCAAGGTTGCTGCCAAGAATTCCAATTTGGTGGGGGTTGATTATACAGTTGATCATGGAATCCTTGTGTTTGAGGTCCTTGCCAAGGCCTCCTAGAGACAAAATTGAGAGATTCTGTGGAATTTGTAGGGATTTCTTCTTGAAAGACAACTTTAAGACCAGGAAGTGAAGGAAAACTCTTGGTCTCATGTTTTTATGAACAAATTACGCAGGTCTCTACTACTTTTGCATCCAAAGGGCACTCTCTCAAGGCATGCTTCTTTCTACATTTGGGACAAAAAATTGCTAAGGCATCAGATTCAACTTTTTGCTTGTTTTGTAGCTTAAGGGTGTCTATTTGTTCACTAAGACTCCCTAAAATGTCATATTTGAATTCATCAAGCATATTTCCTATTTCTGCCCTACTTACTGTCCCAGAAGCAGACTTACTTGCCCTTGCAAGAGCAGGGTCTCTTGGTCCTTTTACAGTTTTAGATTTCCCTCTTGAAAGGTTAATACATAATTCAGCTATTTCGGGTAATGTGAGCTGAGATATATCCCCTTTTCCCATCATGTTAAGGATATCTAACCATTCATCCCTAATTTTCTTCAACAAGAGAGCTTTCAAAGTATCTTGGTCTAAATTTTCCATTTTTGCCCTCTTGATGTTATAGTTAAACCTCTCCAACAAATCTTCCAAATTTTCATCCTCTTTTTGTAACATTTTAAACACTTCCTCCTTATGGTTGAATGGCATACAGTAATCCAAATACCTCTCTAGATATGCCTGCTTCATGTCTTCCCATGTCCTAATAGAATTGTTGATCAAACTCATAAACCATTTTAATGCCGCTCCTTTCAATGTTGAAGGGAATAGTTTAAGTTTTTGAGAATTTTGTAAGTAGTCATAGGTTCTACATAGGACTTAAAATTCAAATAGGAAGGTTTCATGATCTTCAGTTTTGAGTCCATAAAAGTTTGGAAGGACAGAGGGTGAAATTTTTTTCATAGTTGCATTGGTTTCTTCATCTACTATAGGAAACCCAAAAGAGCTTCCCATTTCTCTTCTACCTCTTCCTCTGCCTCCTTCTTCACCTCTACCTCCTTCTCTTTCTACACATCTACCTCCTTCTCCTCTACCTCTACCTCTACCCCCTCCAAATAGTGTGTGTTCTCCATTAAAAACTCCTCCTCCTCCTTTTTCTGCCATAATTGATTCTTTTGTGGAAGTTGAAAAGTTTATGTCCCTAGCAGGGGTCCCCGAATCTTCTTCTAAGACAGGTTCAGTGGATGAAGTGGAAGGTCTTTCTAATGGAATTTATGATCTTAAGTTCTCTGGAAGTCTAGGATCAGTAAAGGATGGAGTGTGGGTTTGAGTTGGAGGTGTGCTAGCTCTTGGTCTTGGTGAAACAAGTGGTGTTCTAGGAATCAAGCTTCTGTTTCTTATGAATCTACCCCTTGAGTCTCTTTCTCTATGAATATCATTATTTTTGGGCGGTAAGAAACAAGGCTACCTATTTACACTTCCCCGACAACGGCGCCAAAATGTCTGCTCAACTTAGTGTTCCTAAATTGATGTCATAAATTGTCAACCAGGGCTAGTAAACTGTTGAAGTGAAGTGCACTATATGTGCCTAGGTATCTGCTTCCTACTTCTTTGTGTTTAGTGATTTTATAATGCTTTTGGTTTTGTGGTTTTATGCGAGGAGGAAAAGAACTAAGTGTTTAACAAAGAGAAGTTATTGGTCACACTAAAACAGAGCAAAAGCTATTCTAAACTATGTATGGCACCTAAGAACAGAGAATGCAAAACTTGACAATAACTCATAACATGAACTTAATAACTCATAACATGAACTTAATAACTCATAACATGAACTCAATCCAATCAATTCATTAGAAATATGTTGGAATAAATTGAGAAAAGGATAAGTTTAATGCAATGAGGTTCTTCTAAGTAAACAACAATCTACAATATCACAGAGAAAATCTCATCCATGGCTAGAAATGTGTTGGAACACATTTGGAAAATATAGTCTGCAACATAGTGAGGAAATCTACTCTAAATTAACCTATGACACTAAAATTAATCCATTCTACAACTCAAAATATCACTGTTAAGTCTCATTCAAGAGTTAGAAATCTTTTGGAACAGCTTTGGAAAAAAGGCAGTTTGTGAAATTATGAGAAATTGTAGAACAGTCAAGACTTCAAATGACATTACCAATTCTTGATCCTATGATGATGATGTATTAGTAGAAATTAAGAACAAGAGTGGTTTGTAAATAATGAAGGTCGTTAAGTCTAATTTAACAAAACTAGAATACAACTAACTAATAAACTAGAAATACAATGGATAGAACTGAACTAGAATGCAATCATTCAAACTTGAAATACAGTGAACATAATTGAACTAGAGTGCCGTTAACCTTCGGATTTTTACAACTAAACTAAAATGCAACTAATCACTGAAATAATACATCTCTATCTCATTCGGTGTTAGTGATATTTTGGAACAATTCATAAGAACAAGACTGGCTGTAACATTTGATGTTAGTGAGCATAAAAACATAAAGTTAAAAAAAATGCAACTAAGATCTAAAATGCTACAACTATGTCTTATTCAGTGTTAGTGATATTTTGGAATAATTCATAAGAACAAGACTGGCTGCAACATTCAATTTAAGTGAGAATAAAATGTAAATTTCAGAAAACTACTTGAATTAGGAATGAAACAAGGCTAACGTTACTTATCTAAACAATATGCACAGAGCTTCTCGGGCAGTAGGGGCCCTCTACTACTAGATCAGCACACAAATCTACTCAATATTACTTCAGATCTGGTATTAAAGTTGCTCTTCTTTCTTTCAAGGAAAAATACTTCAAAAACAGAGTATTACGGTCTTTTGAGATCTAACCACAAAACATCAATCTAGCTAACTGTCTCTCGGTCTCTCGAGCCATTCTTATAAAATAAATACATAACTACCCTTGAGAGGAAATAAGGATAGGTGTATTTCCCAATTAAAATCAAATTAGAACTCTTGTGGAAGCCTCGTACTCTTGCTGGAGACATCTATAGAGTCCCTATCCTGGTAGGAATCTGCTTCTTAGTTTTGATCTATTCCACGTGTATAACCACCTGTAGATTCTTGCTCAGACTTTGTAGAGAGAAAGAAATGATGGGGGAGTGTTGTGGAATTCAACCATATGCATTTTTCCTTGGAGTGACACCTGTAACCTGTGAGAACATGAAGATAGCTGCGGAATAGGTGACTAGCTACAGAATGGCTGCATTCTGTAGCCAAGTCTAGTAAAAAATTAATACAACAACAAAACCACAAAAATATAGCAAGTCAGTCATTGTATGCATTACTAAAGTGACTTTAATTAATCCTATTGATCATTTAAGCCTGTAATTGATAAGGGACAAAGGAAATGAAGTGAAATTTAGTGAAAGAAAAGGACATCTTTGGGGCTCAACATTAGGCAAGGACCTACGGAGTTTGTCTGGGATGTTGATCAGTGGCTGAACAAAGTCATCGATGATGGAGTATTTGTTTATGATGAAAAACACCATAAGGAATGGTTCATTTCCATGCTATTACCACATCTGCGTGGACCTATGGGGCAACAGAAGATTGATTCGCGGGAAGAAGCCCTGAATATTTCCATGAAGCTAGAAGATGTGCCAAGGGACGATGCTCAAATTGGCCTGCTACAGATCCAGAGCCAATTAGAAGTGATGCACCTATAAATCCAGAATTTATGAAGAGATCGGGGTAAGGAATCTAGTACAAACATTTGGTGCATACACTATAGGGTATCAGGGCACACCAAATATCAATGTCCTCTGTTATCAGATTACATGCAGGATGGGGAACTAATTCCATTATGCCCAAGAGATCTTGTTGGAACAAGTACCCCCACACTGTGGTGCACCGATTTTCAGGTGGTGGGAGTGTTTCGGGGAAAATCACCCTAGAGGTTTGTTGGGTCAAAACCTCCACAGATCGGGGCATGCTATTCAAAAGGACTCACACACAACCACACTTGAATGTTAAAAACTAGATAATAATGATAGCAGAACTCACCCGTAGTCCTACGTTCGATGTAGATCCCGCGGGGTCCAAACCCCCAGCAACCCTTCTTCCTCTCCAACCTGGAAAACAAGAAATAACATGCACGGAAACCTAGTTGTACAGCATATATTTCTCCTAAACGTTAGTGTAATCCATGTGAATTATGATATAAACGATAATAACTGCTTAATAATCAATCTTTTCACATATGCAAATAGATACTAACACATAAGTTCAGGAACAAGATGGTTCTTCATTATTGCGAACAGCATGTACAGAAATAAAGAGTGGAGAGATCACCTGAATCCTTCCACGATCTTCGAGCAGACTGTCGTCCGGATCCGTCCCGCCCTTTCCTCGCTAAGATACTTTCAAGACTTGTGCACTCGAGATGGAATATAGATGGATGAACATCTCCAGGAAACAAGGGTTTCCTGTATAAATCTGGGAAAGTGCAGGAGGCACGGGAAATCAGACTTGAATTGGGATTCCAACAGAGTATAATATCTATAAAATTTCTCTCTCCCTTAGGCCATGCACATGAGGGCCTTTTATCACTACAAGAAAA